>OX375879.1:97533395-97698395 GCA_947359465.1 Metellina segmentata
ACATGAAACAGGTAATAAGATACTTTCATTGTGTAGTCAACAGCTGTGTCATTGGCAAAAAACTTTGCACATGGGCAAAATTTCAGAGACTACAGTCTCCTTCCACATTATTTGACGGTCTAATGTACTTTATAAAACAGGTAATCAGGTAATTTCATTGTGCAGTCAACAGTAGTTTTTGCACACTGGTAAGATTTCAGCAACCACACCTTTTCTACATTCACTAGCTGGTTAATACAACATTGGAAAGAGATAATCGTGGTCAGAGTGTAGTCGCTGAAATTTTACTGCTCAAATTTTGCCAGTGTGCAGTGTGTAACTGCTCTGTTGAGAACAGAATAACTTTTAAGGTGGTCACAAAATTGCAAAAAGACAAAGAACATTAAAGAAATTTCTAGTCGGCGATTTTTTTTTTTGATTTTGCTGATTTTGCCGTATGAAGGAATATAAATGTTGACAGTGACAAATGACTGCATTCAGTGTCGTTTGTTTTGTTTGTGTGAAATAACTTCAATACGGCAAGTATTTCTAAGACGATTCTCTAACAAGGAAGGCTTCAAGATCATTTATAAAAGCGGAAAACTATTTTCAACTCTTTTGGTGGCTGGTAGAACTGAACGAGGCATCTCTTATCATTAGAAAACCTGACCAGATCTTGAAGGAGGAGAAATCTCATCATCAGAAGAGTACTGACCAGATATTGATCTCGTAATAATAAAAAAAATCTGCAATATCTTAGATCTTATCGAGATATTTCGTCATTAACAAAATTGGATCTGATGAACCAGATATGTCGTAAAAATCCGGAGGGCCAGAAACAAAATTAGATAAGGAAACTTGTCAAATCACATGTTAGTACACCACCACCCCAAGAAGATACGCAATCTCTCAAAACAGTTTTCAAAAATACCACCTTCCGAAGAACGTAAAACAACCATTTCTCTTCAGAAAATACATTTCCCCCGCGCTATCTGCCCGAAGTCACCCTCTCTTAACATTAAAAGCTCTCTTTCCTCGTAGAAGCCAGAATAAATGACCGTCGCTGGAAATTAGTGTCAAGCGCTCTGTGTCACAGAAATATACCCTGTGCAAACAGTGGGCTCGTGTGGCCGTTGTGCAGAGTCCAGTGGGCGATGGGCTCAAGGGTTAGAGGAGGGCGCGAGAACGGTTGTTAAGGAGAGGGGGGGGGGCAACTCGAGGAAGGACCACGACTTGTAGGGGGTGGGTGGAGAGTGTCTCATATTTTTGGCGCGTACAAGCCGTTATATGTCACTCGATCAGACTCCCGTGTGGTTTAAGAATGTATGTGTGTATTTTATATACATTTGGCGAAGCTGGAGGCCTAGATTTACGGACGAAGGTCAGGCTGGGTCTTCTGGTGTGTAGACTTGAAATATGCGGGGATCTTTGGCGAGCATGTTTTGGCGAGGTTTGGAAATCCGGCTGTCGTTGGGATTGCTACTTGTTGGAGATATATTATGCATCTTATATAATTTTAAAAATGTTTTTCATTCGTCTTTTTGTTTTATAAATCGGTATTTGCACTGTGAATTATATTAATTGCAGGGAGTAATCACATTTGCCAAAGTAGTTGCAATACCATGGTGGTGATATTCTTCAGAAACCCCACTTTGTATGTTTTCTTGAATAAAGTGCCTGGAATTGCCCATCAAATATGGCTATACTTTGGAAAAATAAAGTATTCTATTACTTACAGTTCTATGTTTGGGAGCAAACGAAACAATTTGTTTATATCAGCACTGAATTGGATAGATTTCATGGCGCAAGGGCCAAATTTGCACAAGCTTAAAAATACAGATATCAAGTTATGGGCATACTGATATACAAGGAAGCTTTTCCCAACACAGAAGATAGAAATACACACAAGGTAAGAAGCAATCGTATCTGCGTTGCCTACTAATATACAAGGAAGCTTTTCTAACACAGAAAAGAGAAATACACCCAGGATAAGTAGCAGGAATAGCCTAAGGCTCACAGGTTGCTAGCACAGTGAGCAAATTCACTGAGAAGCTACAGTCCCGTCCAATAGGGCAAATAAATTTTAAGAAAACCACTCCTTTAATAGGCGACAAGGATTGAGAAGTTTTTATAGATATAAATTTGCTTTTGCTAGCTGTGACGGAAATTATGTTTTTAACTGCCATGCTTTCCCTAGATATAATAGGTCGCATCCAGTAATAGCATAAGCAGGATTCAACTAACATTATAAATAAAACTCACATTGCTTTAAATTCTATTCCATGTTTGAAATACAGTGTAGCAAAGCTTGTTTGGAGTTTGGAATTGCTTTTCACTGAAGAACATAGTACACTTTCATGAATTAAATACCCTTGTGAATCGTTTCGAATATTTCTCTGTCGGAAATCAATCCTCAAGCAAGAAAAAATTGTGAAAATTAAAAAAAAAATTAATTTCCATTTATGAGATTAAAAAATGTAATAATAAAAAATAATAATATGAAATAAAAAGTTTTTTTTACGGTAGTAGTATTGCAGTATATTTTAGGTTCATGTTGTCATATTTATTGCTTTCCACTGTACCCTTTAAACGTGCTATACTTTAAACATTTCTGTATGCAATCGTACCTTTCATAGTACTCTAAATTTATCTTGTCTTCGTTTCGTTAGCGTGGCTTCTCAGCATAAATTCTCAGATTATCCACTGAAGAACATAGTACACTTTCATGAATTAAATACCCTTGTGAATCGTTTCGAATATTTTTCTTGTCGGAAATCAGTCCTCAAACAAGAAAAATTTGTGAAAATTAAAAAAAAAAATTAATTTCCATTTATGAGATTAAAAAAATGTAATAATAAAAAAAATTATATGAAATTAATAGTTTTTTTTTACGGTAGTAGTATTGCAGTATATTTTAGGTTCATGTTGTCATATTTATTGCTTACCACTGTACCCTTTAAACGTGCTATACTTTAAACATTTCTGTATGAAATCGTACCTTTCATATTACTCTAAATTTATCTTGTCTTCGTATCGTTAGCGTGGCTTCTCAGCAAAAATTCTCAGATTCTCAGGAAAAACAGCCAGCCATTTATGTAAACATAGATGTCGAACAAAGCCATCGATGGCGTTTATGAGAGGGTTTCAGTGTAAACACAAACAATCCTGGCGGTCTGGGAGAATTAGAACGTCTACTGTCTAAGTCATCTCGCTTGACAAATTGATGTTATTTTAAAATTAAATTTTTTTTTGCCGTTAGGTGTTTAATTTAATTGGCGCTGATCAATCAATCGACTATCATTTATCAATTCACAATTTATTCTTTGGAATTTCTAAGAGAGAAGTGGTAAAACTGCATTCGAAAAGAAAGCCAGCTGACCTAACGTTCATATTACGTACAGGAAACGCGTATCGACGCAGAAACCCTGACGCCACCTACAATAAGATTCATAGCAAATGCGTCTTAAAGGGTCACTTTTTACAATGATCGTTTCTGAAAGACAAACCAGATCGACGTGTATAGATAATACTTAAATGGAATACGGGGTATTTCAAACAGCATAGAAGTAATAAGCAAAAATAAATTTCAAAAATACTCCAAACATGTTAAGTTACATGTTAAGTTACATGGTAAGTTACATGGTAAGTTACATGTTAAGTTACATGGTAAGTTACATGGTAAGTTACATGTTAAGTTACATGTTAAGTTACATGGTAAGTTACATGTTGTTACATGTTAAGTTACATGGTAAGTTACATGTTAAGTTACATGGTAAGCTTTTCAATCTGAAGTAATGCATAATACAAATTTAATATCAAATCGGGTGTCAATAAGTATAGCAAAGAATGTGGAAATAAAATTGTAGAATTCAATCGTTCGATTGTTTTTTTCGATCCAAAGTACAAATATTTTGACTGTCCCCTGGAAAGATTTTTAGAAACAATAAACAATCCATATCGTATCTTAAAATCGTCGGTCTTATTACGTTGTTAGTAAAGTAGCTGATAATAGGATGTAAATATTATGATAGACACAAATTGTAATTATTTTTAGCCTTTATTTTTCTCGAACATCATAAATAGGAATAAATATAAGCAATACGAATGAAAACTCTAACACTACTAAAACCTGTTTGCTGCATGAAAAAAAACTGAGGCCTATCAACAAAAACTATTGGTGCATGGCCCCTTTAAGACGGTACTTGTTACCATAGTATTCATTCAATACATTAAAGAACATAACCATAACGGAGCATACGAAAAAAATATATCTTAGGTTCAGAGCAGAAACTCACTGACAAAACAAAAAATTTTCAGTGCAGCTATTTAAAGGCTAACTATTAAACTTTTACTCAAAGAAATAAAAATTAGAGGTATTTTGATAGTGTTATGGTTTCATCTTTGACAGATTAAAATGGGACAATGCATTGCTCGTCATAAAAGTAAGCATTTAGCGTATTTGAAAAATCGTCAGTTAAGGAGTTTCTGTTTTAATGACGAAATGAAAATGACTCAATTGTTGTTTCTGAACGAGAAAACGAATCTGGGAGTTCGAAACTCGACAACGCCATACATTGTTATATACGTAGGGAGTTGTGGATGTTAAATTGGAAGTGGCCTCAAATGTTCTCA
Organism: Metellina segmentata; assembly: GCA_947359465.1. Classification (NCBI taxonomy): domain Eukaryota; kingdom Metazoa; phylum Arthropoda; class Arachnida; order Araneae; family Tetragnathidae; genus Metellina; species Metellina segmentata. Next base: position 97,538,007 of record OX375879.1, read on the forward strand.
CGTTGGCGTGGAGGGGTAGTTCGGAGAGTGGGGTACCAGCTCAGGTGTTAACTCATCTGATTGTGGTTCAAAAATTCGAGATGTTGTCAACGTATCTTTCCGTTTGGGGAATCATCCTTGACCGCCACATACACTACCCTTCAATAATGGACCGGACTTCAAGATGTGATGGTATAAGGGAAATAATACATGCTTTAATAGGGGGGATGGTCTGCTGTACGTGCTGCAGTTACATTAGAAAATCTTCTGGCTATACTTTCATCAAGGTTTTGATACACAGCTATGAGTATTTGTGTGCATTCCTGCTGTAAGAATGACACCAGCTCAGCTGTGGATTTCGGACGTGGTGTAAAGAACTGAATCTAACAGGGTAGCGCATCAATCACTAGATTTCTTACAGCATAGAGTTTTCTTTATTCTAGATTAATGAAGCTATTTACAAATTGTTTAAAGTTCAGGGACAGGATTCGGATGGAGTACGATGGACGTTCGGAACAGGATGTTCCCGAATTTGAAGCAGTTTGGAACCGAATGTTCCTGAATTACGCAGCAGTTTTGGAACAGGATGTTCCTAAAGTTCAATCAGTTTGGAACTGGGTGTTCCTGAATCCTCTCAATAGGATAGATATCCTCACGAAAATGTTGGAATGAGCGCTCGCTCTTTTCAGGACTCCACAAGTACGCAAAAAACCAGGAACCGCTGTCCCGTTTCTGCTCAACCGTCAGTCCAACGTCCAAGTCAAATCGTCTTTTCTTTTCTCCTTCAAATTCAAGTTATCGGGTCGGCGCCTCGTCCGAATTGGTTGAGAGCCTTCGTGACGTATCAGTACGATCATTCGCTGGACAATCGGCGACGTTCCCTCTGTACCCCTTCCGAAAGGGGGGAACAGGTCTCCGTTTGCAAGCTTACGTAGGCGCCAGTTAGGCCTAAGTCCAGATAGCCAGGTGTTATGTCAACTGTTTAATTGGAAGAATCAATTGATTCTTCACAGTGGTTCCCTGGTCCGTTAACGTCGCTCTAACGCGTCCCATAAACGTTCTATGGGGTTAAGGTCGGGACTCTGAGCATGCCAAGGAAGACGTTTTGCATCCATATCTCGATAGCACTGCTTGACAGAGGCTGCAACATGACACGGAGCGTTGTCGTTCTGGAAGTAACATTCGTCCATTCCATAAAATGGCCAGAGCGTAGGAAGAACCTGATTGTCCAAAATGTTCATGTAGGCGTTCAATTGACCAGGAACAACATGTAAAAGTCCCAGGCCATACCACGAAAAACACCCCCAAACAAGTAGTCGGATTTTATGCAAATCCGCTGACGTCCTGTCCATTACTGTAGGATAGTGTATAGTTAGATGTGTTGCACCAGAGTGACATTAATTCAGCTATCTACCAACTGCCACCTTTAAAAAAGGTTTTTAAAAAATAAAGTATTGACGAAATAATAGTTGCATTGAGATTTGTGTCGGAAGGGCCGTGACCAAGGTTCGACCAAGCTTCGCCAAACACAAGACAAACAGCGTCAAGTGATGGATGAAATCCACAATGAAAGTTTTACTGATACTGGAGAGAGAAATCCACCCAGAGAGGAATCCAACCTGCACCGCCTCCAACTCACAATGGACCAACCCACAGCGCCCCCGACTAAATAAAATTCTGAATGAAACAAGGCGCTTGGCGAGTATCTTGGCGCTGAAACGCTTGTCAGCCGTAAACAAAGCAAAGCGAAAAAGTAAACAAACAAAGGGCCCGAGGAGTTATCGACAGCGTTGGACGCGAGCCGAGGGGGGCCCCGCGAAGGCACAGCGGGGGGCAGGGGCTCGGCCTTACCCGCTGTGGGGTCAAAACGTTGCATTTCCTCTGCGGAGTGTTCGCTTACGAGTAATACGCCCCGCTGTACGTGTCGCACATAATCCACGGCATAAATTTGTTGCAACGATGCCTTGCTTGATTTACTCGCTTCTCTGCTTCTTTTATTCTTTGAAGTTGCCTTTGTTTTGTTCTTGGGAGCCGTGTATTTTTTTTCTATGTGGTGGACAAGAAAGCAGCACTCTAACAGTGTTCTTTGGGTTTTAAGCGGTTTATAAATTTTAATTTTGGAATTAATTTATTTGAATTTGGTTGGGTAGGGTATTTGAGTTAACATTGCACTGGAGCAACCCAACGGACTATTGACGACAGTCAGGGTTCAGTCTCGAAGGAAGAGCTCCGAGGACAGCACCTCATAATTTTGAACCACAGTCAGATGGCGAGGTCAACACTTAAGCTGGCACTCACTATTCAAATTTCCACACCACGTAAACGTGAGGACGTTCGAGATAAAGACAGACGTCATGGGAACCAGGACTCACGTACATGACGGACTTTGTTTGGATCGAGTTCCATACACACAACCCTCCGTTTGCTAATCCGATACTCTTTCAACCGGACTACCACGTCCCTTTAGAGTTGGGAATGGCTTATAAAATTTGTTTTTCGAAGTTATTTATTTGAATTTGTTTGGTAACCTCAAATACAGAGAGTTGTGAGTTTGACATTCGTTCCAACCAAAGACCCTCATTTTCGGGGAGTGGGCCCCGTTTATTCAGTCGTGGCCTCAAATATACGATGTGTTTTTACAGCATTGTAAACTCTAAAACCATTCCCTATACACTACAAAATAATACATACATGTATATAATTCTCTACCAAATAATATATACATGTATATAATTCTCTACCAAATAATATATACATGTATATAATTCTCTACCAAATAATATATACATGTATATAATTCTCTACCAAATAATATATACATGTATATAATTCTCTACCAAATAATATATACATGTATATAATTCTCTACCAAATAATATATACATGTATATAATTCTCTACCAAATAATATATACATGTATATAATTCTCTACCAAATAATATATACATGTATATAATTCTCTACCAAATAATATATACATGTTTATAATTCTCTACCAAATAATATATACATGTATATAATTCTCTACCAAATAATATATACATGTATATAATTCTCTTACGTGGCACACAAAAAAGACATTATTTGTTATAATTTTTTGGCAACACTGTACGATTGTTTGCTTACCACAAAGCTTCGCACCTCAATAGAGTTCATAATGTTATGGAATGAAATTTCATTGAACAAAAAATGAATATTAGTCCAGCTGTTGCAGCTTACAAACAATATGCTGGGTATTCGATTTCCAAAACAGCGCTCACATTTCGAGTCAAAATTTACTCGAAGTTTTCATTTTAATTCCAAATTGTTCGCGTTCTGATTCCAGAGGTACTGTATAACTTTTCTGTAGTACAACAAATTTATACTTGAAAAATATTTTTTTGGAACATCATATTTTTCAAACAATCCCTTCTGCTAGGATGCATGTCTTCATTGATGCGAGTGAAGCGAGCATGGTTCGGGCAGCGAACCCATGAAGATTTTAAGGCAATCCTCCGTGGGTTGGAGAGTAGGGGCGGGGCCCCTAGTAAATTATAGCAATGGTTCAAAATAATAAAAGCACACACCATTGTAAGGAAAAATCAGCTGATGTGTGGCAGCGGGATCAAGCAGATACTAATCTTGTAAACCAACTATCCAAAAATGCTAATTTGAATACTAAACCTCTAAAAAATTCTCCCCGTGCAGTAAATAGTCTTGCGGAAAGCGTTTAATAAAGTAACCTTGCATCTATAAGAAAAATTCGGCAAATAAATCGAGACTTTTTTTATCAAATACTCAAAAAATATGAAACTATATTTTCTCATGATGATTGAATTTTTGTTACGTTGTTTATAAATATTAAATGATTAATTAGATATCCATTGATTTATTATTTCAAGCACTAATTCCACTGTAACCTGCATCATAATGAAAATGGGACGATCTCAGCCGTTTTATCAGCAAAATTAGGTACTTCCAAAAGGTTGATAATTTTAGCGTTACCCGCAAACCACGTTTTACCCGAGCGACATCTGTTCAGCGAGGGTTCACGTTCGCGTCCTTCTCGTTTTAATGTATTCTCGACACGTGTCTGTAGCTCCCGTTCTAAATTAAAAGCTACATATTGCTAAATATTTTTTGCGTGTCGTTTCCTCTGGGATAAATTGATGTCGCATTTATGTGCAATCCTGTGTTTATAGTAATAGGAATTGGCGAAATTCTCAATGAGGTAAACGCAGAGGACTTTTACTGAAACCTACCATGGCGCTTTACTTTAGATTTTCCGATAGATTATCGATTTGCGAACTGCAGATGAAATCTAAATATGTTTCTACAGAATTAGGAGTTCCAAGATTTTCGATTTGTGAACTGCAGATGAGATCTAAATATGTTTCTACAGAATTAGGAGTTCCAAGATTTTCGATTTGCGAACTGCAGATGACATCTAAAGATGTTTCTACAGAATTAGGAGTTCGAAGATTTTCGATTTGCGAACTGCAGATGAGATCTAAATATGTTTCTACAGAATTAGGAGTTCCAAGATTTTCGATTTGCGAACTGCAGATGAGATCTAAATATGTTTCTACAGAATTAGGAGTTCCAAGATTTTCGATTTGCGAACTGCAGATGAGATCTAAATATGTTTCTACAGAATTAGGAGTTCGAATATTTTCGATTTGCGAACTGCAGATGAAATCTAAATATGTTTCTACAGAATTAGGAGTTCCAAGATTTTCGATTTGTGAACTGCAGATGAGATCTAAATATGTTTCTACAGAATTAGGAGTTCCAAGATTTTCGATTTGCGAACTGCAGATGACATCTAAAGATGTTTCTACAGAATTAGGAGTTCGAAGATTTTCGATTTGCGAACTGCAGATGAGATCTAAATATGTTTCTACAGAATTAGGAGTTCCAAGATTTTCGATTTGCGAACTGCAGATGAGATCTAAATATGTTTCTACAGAATTAGGAGTTCGAATATTTTCGATTTGCGAACTGCAGATGAGATCTAAATATGTTTCTACAGAATTAGGAGTTCCAAGATTTTCGATTTGCGAACTGCAGATGACATCTAAAGATGTTTCTACAGAATTAGGAGTTCGAAGATTTTCGATTTGCGAACTGCAGATGAGATCTAAATATGTTTCTACAGAATTAGGAGTTCCAAGATTTTCGATTTGCGAACTGCAGATGAGATCTAAATATGTTTCTACAGAATTAGGAGTTCGAATATTTTCGATTTGCGAACTGCAGATGAGATCTAAATATGTTTCTACAGAATTAGGAGTTCCAAGATTTTCGATTTGTGAACTGCAGATGAGATCTAAATATGTTTCTACAGAATTAGGAGTTCCAAGATTTTCGATTTGCGAACTGCAGATGACATCTAAAGATGTTTCTACAGAATTAGGAGTTCGAAGATTTTCGATTTGCGAACTGCAGATGAGATCTAAATATGTTTCTACAGAATTAGGAGTTCCAAGATTTTCGATTTGCGAACTGCAGATGAGATCTAAATATGTTTCTACAGAATTAGGAGTTCGAATATTTTCGATTTGCGAACTGCAGATGAGATCTAAATATGTTTCTACAGAATTAGGAGTTCCAAGATTTTCGATTTGTGAACTGCAGATGAGATCTAAATATGTTTCTACAGAATTAGGAGTTCCAAGATTTTCGATTTGCGAACTGCAGATGACATCTAAATATGTTTCTACAGAATTAGGAGTTCGAATATTTTCGATTTGCGAACTGCAGATGAAATCTAAATATGTTTCTAGGGAATTAGGAGTTAGAAGGCTCATTCACATCCAACACTTTTTATGTACTGAATTGGTTTAAAAGATATAGGTGCCTCGAAAAAGTGTGTGAGAAGGTGTAGGTTCCTTAAGTTGCAATCATCTAAAGTCAATCCAAGTCAATCAAGGCTTCCATGGCCAACATCAAAAGAGTCAGAGGTGCTGATATATACTGAAAACATGTTCATAAATCAGTGAGGTGTATTTCTCCCTTCTCTGTCAGTAAAAATTCCAACGTGTGTCTGTCTATTACTTGATATTGCATGTCTTGTGTCTGACGCAGCATGGCCAAATATGGCCTTTGTGCCATAAAACCCAATAAACCAACCATAATTCAATGAAAATTTTATTTCCTTTGCACATGAAGGAATATCGTCATAACGGCGACAAACTACATTTTAAGGTAACCCGATATGCATCATGTGTGAGCCTTTGTTCATCAGAAGTTAAATCTTCGCAGACGGCCTGGTTTGTTGGCTTACATTGGAAATCCTTTAGATGCCTATTGTCGGTCTAATGGCCAGGAAAATAGTTTCTGGGTTTATCGGTTGGTTTGACGTTTTATGGCGCAAGGGCCGCAATTAGCCAACCTGCGCCAAACACAAGACAAGGACGAGGGAGGAAAAGAAAAGACAAAAAGCGGAAGGGAAGGAAAGGGTAAAAAGACAGATCTGTCGGGTTGTGATGCCGTGGTTTTTAAACGAAATAATGTGTGGGCCGGAGAGCTTAGGTCGAAGGCCTTCTATCTAGTTCTGAATGGTGACAGGAACTGAACAAAATTAGTTAAAATGGCTTTGTAAATGACGGTAGAGTGTAGAGGTAGTAGTCCAATGCGAATGGGCGGATAGGTCAGGTAGGAGGATCACAAAGTTAGTCAAATTTTAGTTATACAGCTGATGCTATTATGACAAAATTAAAGCAGAGGAAAAAAAATGGAAGGATTAAAAACCAAAAATCAATTAATTATTAAGAATGGCCATTAGCCTGAAACTGAATTTTGGTTGACGACAGTCTTATTTGAGAGTATACTGGATGGCGAGATTATCAAAGTTTACGAAGAATTTTATAGCAAGTTTACTGAAGAAAGTTCTTGAAGTTATTGACTCAAGTTCAGTAATTTCAAGATCTTTGCGGATTTTTATTGTTTCTGTAGTACTAGAGAGAGAGAGAGAGAGAGGAATATATATATATATATATATATATATATCTGTTGATAGTACGAAGTGTAGAAATTTAAATAGCACTGGATTGAAAGTATACTGATTATAATCCGGGATGAGGCACATATACTTGTTAGTTGCCTAGAATGAATATATGACTTCTGTATAAACTGGTTGAACCTAGAATGCGTGAACGTATGTGAGCTGTAACATGAACTCATCCTCATGGTGAATGATTTTAAAGCCGAGTGGCTCATAAATCCATCCTTGTAGTGTGATAATTAAATTCATTTGATCGGGCAATAGTAAAATATATCCTTATCATACCAGAAAGATAAAACAAACGAATTGCAGAACATTTAAAACGTTCTACGATCCCAGTGTGTGGATGCGAGCGGTATCTTTACCAATCAAACCACTGTCTTGTAATCATTCCAAGCCAAACAAGAGCCAGAGCAACAGGAGTGTCGAAGGTACTGATACACGCTGAAAACATGTTCGCCCGAAAATCAAAGTGCAGCTTCGCATTCCTTTGTACGTGAAGGAATCTCAACAAAACGGCGACAAACACCATTTTAAGGTAACAGCGGCATGCATCTTACGAACAGAATATCTGGTTTGTTTATTAACACTTACAGACCCTCTCATGCATACCCTTGTCCTCAAGGGCACATCTGCCTTAGATGTGTATGGACTTCTCAGATCCGAGTCGCTCTTGTAATTTTATGCTCTCACATGGCGTTTACTCTTACTGTCTTTAGTGAACAAGGGGATAACCAAGCGATTATTCCTGCTTGTGTTTCTGAGTGTTGCTCAATCCTTCTTTTATTTCCCTTTCACGACATTTTTTTGCTTGATGTCTCCTTGTGTCTGCCGCAGCCAGCAACAGGAATATCAAAGGTGCTGATTCATACTGCTGATACATTTACAGCCTGGCGTGTTCTTGTATTTGTCGCATCTTGACCCAATGGGGACCTTGCGCCCTTAAACGTCTAAGCGTCCAACCAACCGTACATATCCTTACCACACCAGGAAACATACGATTGCAGTGTGCATGGATGCGAGCGGTATCGTGTCCGATGAAACGGTCGTCTTGTAATCATTCCAAGCCAAACAAGGTCTCCGCAGCCAGCAACAGGAATGTCAAAGGTGCTGATAAATACTGCCGATACATTTTTTGCTTGACGCGTTCTTGTATTTGTCGCATCTTGACCCAATGGGGACCTTGCGCCCTTAAACGTCTAAGCGTCCAACCAACCGTACATATCCTTACCACACCAGGAAACATACGATTGCAGTGTGCATGGATGCGAGCGGTATTGTGTCCGATGAAACGGTCGTCTTGTAATCATTCCAAGCCAAACAAGGTCTCCGCAGCCAGCAACAGGAATATCAAAGGTGCTGATTCATACTGCTGATACATTTACAGCCTGGCGTGTTCTTGTATTTGTCGCATCTTGACCCAATGGGGACCTTGCGCCCTTAAACGTCTAAGCGTCCAACCAACCGTACATATCCTTACCACACCAGGAAACATACGATTGCAGTGTGCATGGATGCGAGCGGTATCGTGTCCGATGAAACGGTCGTCTTGTAATCATTCCAAGCCAAACAAGGTCTCCGCAGCCAGCAACAGGAATGTCAAAGGTGCTGATAAATACTGCCGATACATTTTTTGCTTGACGCGTTCTTGTATTTGTCGCATCTTGACCCAATGGGGACCTTGCGCCCTTAAACGTCTAAGCGTCCAACCAACCGTACATATCCTTACCACACCAGGAAACATACGATTGCAGTGTGCATGGATGCGAGCGGTATCGTGTCCGATGAAACGGGCGTCTTGTAATCATTCCAAGCCAAACAAGGTCTCCGCAGCCAGCAACAGGAATGTCAAAGGTGCTGATAAATACTGCCGATACATTTTTTGCTTGACGCGTTCTTGTATTTGTCGCATCTTGACCCAATGGGGACCTTGCGCCCTTAAACGTCTAAGCGTCCAACCAACCGTACATATCCTTACCACACCAGGAAACATACGATTGCAGTGTGCATGGATGCGAGCGGTATCGTGTCCGATGAAACGGTCGTCTTGTAATCATTCCAAGCCAAACAAGGTCTCCGCAGCCAGTAACAGGAATGTCAAAGGTGCTGATAAATACTGCTGATACATTTTTTGCTTGACGTGTTCTTGTGTTTGTCGCATCTTGACCCAATGGGGTCCTTGTGCCCTTAAACGTCTAAGCGTCCAACCAACCGTACATATCCTTACCACACCAGGAAACATACGATTGCAGTGTGCATGGATGCGAGCGGTATTGTGTCCGATGAAACGGTCGTCTTGTAATCATTCCAAGCCAAACAAGGCCTCCGCAGCCAGTAACAGGAATGTCAAAGGTGCTGATAAATACTGCCGATACATTTTTTGCTTGACGCGTTCTTGTATTTGTCGCATCTTGACCCAATGGGGACCTTGCGCCCTTAAACGTCTAAGCGTCCAACCAACCGTACATATCCTTACCCCACCAGGAAACATACGATAGCAGTGTGCATGGATGCGAGCGGTATTGTGTCCGATGAAACGGTCGTCTTGTAATCATTCCAAGCCAAACAAGGTCTCCGCAGCCAGTAACAGGAATGTCAAAGGTGCTGATAAATACTGCCGATACATTTTTTGCTTGACGTGTTCTTGTGTTTGTCGCATCTTGACCCAATGGGGACCTTGCGCCCTTAAACGTCTAAGCGTCCAACCAACCGTACATATCCTTACCACACCAGGAAACATACGATTGCAGTGTGCATGGATGCGAGCGGTATTGTGTCCGATGAAACGGTCGTCTTGTAATCATTCCAAGCCAAACAAGGTCTCCGCAGCCAGTAACAGGAATATCAAAGGTGCTGATTCATACTGTTGATACATTTACAGCCTGACGTGTTCTTGTGTTTGTCGCATCTTGACCCAATGGGGTCCTTGTGCCCTTAAACGTCTAAGCGTCCAACCAACCGTACATATCCTTACCCCACCAGGAAACATACGATAGCAGTGTGCATGGATGCGAGCGGTATTGTGTCCGATGAAACGGTCGTCTTGTAATCATTCCAAGCCAAACAAGGTCTCCGCAGCCAGTAACAGGAATGTCAAAGGTGCTGATAAATACTGCCGATACATTTTTTGCTTGACGCGTTCTTGTATTTGTCGCATCTTGACCCAATGGGGACCTTGCGCCCTTAAACGTCTAAGCGTCCAACCAACCGTACATATCTTTACCACACCAGGAAACATACGATTGCAGTGTGCATGGATGCGAGCGGTATTGTGTCCGATGAAACGGTCGTCTTGTAATCATTCCAAGCCAAACAAGGTCTCCGCAGCCAGTAACAGGAATATCAAAGGTGCTGATTCATACTGTTGATACATTTACAGCCTGACGTGTTCTTGTGTTTGTCGCATCTTGACCCAATGGGGTCCTTGTGCCCTTAAACGTCTAAGCGTCCAACCAACCGTACATATCCTTACCCCACCAGGAAACATACGATAGCAGTGTGCATGGATGCGAGCGGTATTGTGTCCGATGAAACGGTCGTCTTGTAATCATTCCAAGCCAAACAAGGTCTCCGCAGCCAGCAACAGGAATATCAAAGGTGCTGATTCATACTGTTGATACATTTACAGCCTGACGTGTTCTTGTGTTTGTCACATCTTGACCCAATGGGGTCCTTGTGCCCTTAAACGTCTAAGCGTCCAACCAACCGTACATATCCTTACCCCACCAGGAAACATACGATAGCAGTGTGCATGGATGCGAGCGGTATTGTGTCCGATGAAACGGTCGTCTTGTAATCATTCCAAGCCAAACAAGGTCTCCGCAGCCAGTAACAGGAATGTCAAAGGTGCTGATAAATACTGCCGATACATTTTTTGCTTGACGCGTTCTTGTATTTGTCGCATCTTGACCCAATGGGGACCTTGCGCCCTTAAACGTCTAAGCGTCCAACCAACCGTACATATCCTTACCCCACCAGGAAACATACGATAGCAGTGTGCATGGATGCGAGCGGTATCGTGTCCGATGAAACGGTCGTCTTGTAATCATTCCAAGCCAAACAAGGTCTCCGCAGCCAGCAACAGGAATGTCAAAGGTGCTGATAAATACTGCCGATACATTTTTTGCTTGACGTGTTCTTGTGTTTGTCGCATCTTGACCCAATGGGGTCCTTGTGCCCTTAAACGTCTAAGCGTCCAACCAACCGTACATATCCTTACCACACCAGGAAACATACGATTGCAGTGTGCATGGATGCGAGCGGTATTGTGTCCGATGAAACGGTCGTCTTGTAATCATTCCAAGCCAAACAAGGTCTCCGCAGCCAGTAACAGGAATGTCAAAGGTGCTGATAAATACTGCTGATACATTTTTTGCTTGACGTGTTCTTGTGTTTGTCGCATCTTGACCCAATGGGGTCCTTGTGCCCTTAAACGTCTAAGCGTCCAACCAACCGTACATATCCTTACCACACCAGGAAACATACGATTGCAGTGTGCATGGATGCGAGCGGTATTGTGTCCGATGAAACGGTCGTCTTGTAATCATTCCAAGCCAAACAAGGTCTCCGCAGCCAGCAACAGGAATGTCAAAGGTGCTGATAAATACTGCCGATACATTTTTTGCTTGACGTGTTCTTGTGTTTGTCGCATCTTGACCCAATGGGGTCCTTGTGCCCTTAAACGTCTAAGCGTCCAACCAACCGTACATATCCTTACCACACCAGGAAACATACGATTGCAGTGTGCATGGATGCGAGCGGTATTGTGTCCGATGAAACGGTCGTCTTGTAATCATTCCAAGCCAAACAAGGTCTCCGCAGCCAGCAACAGGAATGTCAAAGGTGCTGATAAATACTGCCGATACATTTTTTGCTTGACGTGTTCTTGTGTTTGTCGCATCTTGACCCAATGGGGTCCTTGTGCCCTTAAACGTCTAAGCGTCCAACCAACCGTACATATCCTTACCACACCAGGAAACATACGATCGCAGTGTGCATGGATGCGAGCGGTTTCATGTCCGATGAAACGGGCGTCTTGTAATCATTCCAAGCCAAACAAGGTCTCCGCAGCCTACAACAGGAGTGTCAAAGGTGCTGATACATACTGAAAACATGTTCGCCCATAAATCAAAGTGAAACCTTCCCTTCGCGCGAGTGATGCTGTCGACCGGTTGCCTCAGACGCGGAAAAGGGGGTCGGTGCAGTGCCAGTTGTGTGCCGATATCTTACGAGTATGAGCATCGCAGAGGTCAGATGAGATAAGGAGTCAAGGCGTGTCAGATTGTGTGTATAGATCTGTTTGGAGATACCTTCGCTCTTACACGCTTCAGACACGACAGCTGGGGAAGGTGTAGAAATGAAGGAGCCACGTTCAGAATTGCGGGCCTGGTCTGGACTGGAACTGGGAGCTGGATCTGGACTAAATTGAAGCAGTTCCCGTATCGCTTAGTTTAATCAAAAGAGGCCTATTTTTTTCTAAATGGGATTTAATTCATTTAAAACTAGCAGCCCCGCGCAGGACTTCTGCGGGTAGTATGATAGGTAGTTCAATTAACGTCGCATTAAAGAAACATAATGGGCTATTGGATACGGTCCGGGATCAGTCCCGAAGATAAAGACTTAAGGGACTGATCCCGGACCGTCGTCAATAGCCCGTTGTGTTGCTCTAGTACGACGTTAACTAAAATTACCATTACCATTACCATACCCGAAGATAAAGATTCGGACAACACCTCGAAATTTTGAGCCATGTTCAAGTGACGAAATCTACATCTGAATACATCTTTATCAAAATGTTGCGAGTCGTCATCTGACCGTGGTTCAAAATTACGTGGTGGTGTCCTCGGATCTTTCCCTTAGGGAATTGATCGCGGACCGTAGTCAATAGCCCGTTGTGTTGCTCTAGTACGACGTTAATTGAAATTACCATGCATTACCTCAAAATGTTGCGGGTTGTATGATAAGTAGTTGAATTAACGTCGCTTTGGAGAAACACAATGGGCTATTGGATACGGTCCGCGATAAATCTCGAAGATAAAAATTCGAGGACAACACCTTGAAAGTTCGAGCCATGTTCAAATTACGAGGTGTTGTTCTCGGATCTTTCCCTTAAGGGAAACCCGGACCGTCGTCAATAGCCCGTTGTGTTGCTCTAGTACGACGTTAACTAAAATTACCATTACCATTGAGCCATGTTCAAATGACGAAATCTAAGCGTGAATTAATCTTTATCAAAATATTGCGGTTAGTATGATAGGTAGTTGAATTAACGGTGCATTGGAGAAACACTATGGGCTATTAGATGTGCCCCCGGATCAATCCCAAAGTTAAAGATTCGAGGACAACACCTCGTAATTCTGGACAATGTTCAAATGACGAAATCAACTCCTGAATCAATCTTTATCAAAATGTTGTCCACATACTCGCTATTCTTCATTTTGAATGATTTGTTTACCCTTTCGCACAAGTTGTTTGATTTCTAAACTAGGCTTTCAGTGTAGTAAAATTGAGCGCACAGCTGAATAAGTACTTCGGGTGAAGTTCAAAATGTATAATCAGGTCTTCATATTTGAAATTCATTATTAGTTTGGATAATTTCGCAGAAGGAGTCACCGAAAAATAATCTCCGAAAGTTTCGAAAGATGTGTTCGTGAGTTTACGTCACATCGTATCAACATATTTGATGATGAGATCAATACCGAAGGGAAAGATCCGAAGACAGCATCACGCAATTTCGATCCACGGTTTGATGACGAGGCGTGAACACTTGAGCTGGCACCGCACTCTCCAAAAAAATTTGGGTACTATATTCTAAGACAACCGATTGACACTTAGAGAACATGCATCAAAATTAAGTCGTATTTATCCCTGAATAAATACGACTTAATTTTATGTCCCATTACCACCCTCTAAAATACTGCAGGGAGTTTTGGAACATCCTGCAAATTATCATTCGGTGATGTATGTTTTGCCAAAGGAATTCGTAACAAAATGAACCTAAATTTATTCCTATGCTTCCATACAACATAAATATGTCTAAGAATAAAATATTTTGCTACTGGAAACAATGATTCATCAAAGTTGTGCCTTGGGCATAATGTCGATACACTTAAACCTATTGTTTGTATGTATTAGGAAAAGTCAAGTGAATAAATTATTCACTTATTATTATTTTTTTGTGCTAAAGAATTATCAAATGATAATCATTAAGCTTCTTAAAAGTGCAAGTAATTTTTTTATAAACTTATAGCGTTATAAGCAGTGTTAGTAATGCTGTTGAGTTTCCGAGAAAAAAATAAACCCTTTTGATAGATTGAGGTATTGTGTTCGATTTGATTACAATTTAGAAAAAATGATGCATTCCTTTTATTAATATTTTTAGCCAGAAATCCTTGATATACCGGCATATATTATAAATTTAATGTATGAAACTAAACATAAAAATTTTCTAATTAAAATAAAATTATGATAACATTGTGAAATTTTTTGTATTTTATTTACGTGAAAGACTGACGAATACAAGTGTGGAAAGTTAAAACTTGCGAGATCAATGATCCGAATTCATAAATTGTCCTTTTGATTTGGGTCCTATTAGCAATATTGTGTTTTTAGAGAAAACACTGCCGGCCATTCGATTTAAAAACATGGTTTTGTTTTGTCTCTCTAAAGTGGGCTTTTTAATTGGAATTTGCAAACACCATATAGAACTAGATGAAACATTTTTTATCCGATAATGTTTTACTAGTTTTTATGGAAAAATATATAATGATTGAGAGATATCCTGTTTGAAACAGATTGTACTTCGACAAATTTATATCTAAACAACTCGAATCTAACACATTCTGTTATATATAGTGTTGTAGTTTGCTTTTAGGTTAATTGGTTGGTTTTTATGGCCAAGCTGCCCCGAACATTATTTTTTCAAAAGATTAAATTCCAAATTGTACACAAAGTTTTGCTGATAACTAAGAGATAAATACGCCTAGGGTAGTTGAACGAAATGAGCTTCTTAGGCTGCTAGAGCCTCGGGTAAAAGCATTAAGCCTCCGAAATAAAGATCCGAGGACAACACCACGTAATCATAGTTTCCTTTAGATGTGTGTAGTTAGTTATATATGTGTACCTTGGAGCTAAAAGGGTCAATGTTCAAAATTCCTCAATTTGAGTGTAATTCAAGAAAAATGTAACATAACTTGAAATAGAATTTATCCAGTATCATTAAACAACATTAGATTAATACCTAAAATATGCAGAAAAAAAATTATGTTCAAATTTACGGAGAGTTTTAGAAATTTAAAAAATTAATTTGGAGTTTCTCACAGTTTGGACATTGGCCCTTTTAGCTCAAAGGCACAGATATGCTTATAGGATAATATGCAAAGTGGCGTTTATTAATACTTTTATTTTTAAGCTATGCAAAGGCTTACTTTCAAAGTACCACCAAGGACTGTCATCAATAAAAGATGACAGAAAATCCAGTAGTGCAAAGAAGTAGATATACCAGCTGTTTTCCTCGTTAAGGTATTGAAAATGTAATCTAAACATCTTTCTGCGCAAGACAATTCTTTCGTCCACGAACGTAAAAATGAGTAGTTAAGAAATCACACCAAACAATATAGAACGTTTCACTTCATTTTCGAGTTAAGACTCGAACAGATGAAGAACAAATGTTTTTTTAAAGCACGTGATTAAAGTAATTCATCATGAAACGTCAAAACGGTTTTAATGAAACATTCCCCAATCCGAAAGCCTTCGCACAGTGGTCAAACGCTTTTCGTAACTCACCGTCGCGCTCATTGTTCTCTGGGCTCAAAAAATCAGCAAGGACGGGGCTCTCTCCAAACGCACAAAAATAAATGTAGTTAAAGTAGTCATTATGCATTTGAATCATTCACTGGACCACGATAAATGCTTGCGTTTATCATTCACTCAATCATATGAATCCCTAAACTTCTTGTTTTTGAAAGCGCATGTCGTTAGTGAAGTCCGTGGCTGATTGCTCGATAAGAGGTCAAAGAACATTTATTCTTTGCTGCGGTGAAAACCAGTAGCTGGTTTTTTTCTTGCTGGTTTTCGCTTCGGTTTTTGTCATGTGGTAAAGTGATCACACTGCGGAATTTCTGTTTTTGATGTTTTGGTCTGAGAAAATCAATTTCAAAAAGTACAACTTATCTGGGAAATCTTTGGATAATTAAAATTAAATGGAAAAAAGTTGAGGAAATGGCTGCATTTCTTTCTCAGATGCGAGTACAGGAAGTTTATTCACACCATGCAATTCCAATCAGATGAGGTCAAGTTTCTGTAGATTTATGTTTGTTGGTTTGGTTTGTCGCTGAGCTGTCATGTTTTGCTTAGAGAGGGCTTATGTAAGTTTCTTTGAATACGCATTGTTTGAATAAATCACTTTTGGGTTTTTATATGTAAAGGTCACCGACAGCAATCTGCCACTTACTTGATCACAAAATTTTAATTATGAAGATTGGCAAAAAGGTATCAACTTAACACGGATTTCGAAACTACGAGAATATCATAGGAATATCTTAAACTTCATTGACTGCGATATAACTGTTAAATTAAACCGTTTCAAATAGGATTCAGTCAGTTTTTAGTTAGAAAACCGTTTGTTATACTTAATATATGTAATATTTTTTAAATTGTTCGAAAGAAACACACTTAAAATTTTTCTGGCAATGCTTTATAATGTATACTTATATTCCCAACTGCGAAACTGAGCAAACGATAAATAATTGGAAGAAAGCAAAAGGAGAGTTTCAAATTCAAATGCCATTACAATTTGATAGCACACCATATATTTTTCCGTGTAACCTATTATTTTTATGAAATCTAAATACCTTATTTTGTAATTTTGGTAATGACATCGTGAACTTTAAAGAAGTATCTAGTAATGCATCATAATATATCAACCGATGTATAGATTTTTTCTTCTAAACAACTATGTTTACTATTCTTTATATCAATTTTTTCTTCTAAACAACTATGTTTACTATTCTTTATATCAATTTTTTCTTCTAAACAACGATGTTTATTATTCTATAAAATGTTGATTACTATCTTCTTATCAGTACACTTCTTGTGCTATGTTTTGCTGTGTTTCTCTTATTTCCATATAAATCTGTAACTTTCCTATCTTCAAATTTTTAGTTAGTTCTACGTACAATAAAAGGGAATGTAGTAGAATCATCCCAGTTAAGCTTAGAATTGTTAATTTAACTGTAAAATTTAAGTGAAACAGCGTTCTGGAGTTCAAAACTTAAATATGAATCCTATTTTAATTTATCACTAAACTTAAATTTTTGTATAAAGCACTAATACTACTGTACCCCCAATGTAAGAAAGTTATACATATATATATAACTTACCACAACATAGCTCATTGGTAGTAAGTTGTGGATCCCCTTTGTCTATATCAGTTTTATTTAAGTTCCTACAGAGATTCGTATCCAGATCTTCGATTCGAAGCTATAACACTAACTTCAACAAAAGCCTTGGGTGTATTTTGGCTCCACGTTCGAACATGCAGTCAGAATGCATACATTGAAAATGGCTTAACATTGCCTTTTATTGACATTGACTTCATTTTAAGTTTTTTGAAATCTTCTGATAATCTAGAAATCAGTTCTAGTTTCTGACCTCAGAATAGTTACAGCCTATGAACAACGTGGAACCCATTGTAGTTGAGGGTTAAACAAAAAGTGCTATGCAAAAGTAAATATGTAATACCCCTAAATTAAAACACATGAAAGACATGATACACTTCCGTGAGAAGGAAGTTGGGTCACGTGGTTTTGAGCGGGGGGGAATTTAAATTTAGGGACGGGGGGGGGTGAGTAAACAAATTTTTTTTTCAACTGTTGTCTTTATTGCTGATTCTGACACTGAATTTATTATTCAATTCCAAAGTTGATAAGGAATTAATAATTTATGGCAATCGCTGCACATATTTCCTTGGCTTTTGTGTATGGTAGCCCTTATCTGATATAACCTTTTACACCTATTCAAAAGTCAACTGACCTAACGTCGGCTACCTTCTCGCATGAGTTGCCATTATATTCTGTCTTAAATTATTCCACCAGGAGTCAGTATGTCCTAATTTAGCCTTCTAGAGTCAAGGGTTATTACATGTTGCACATATCGTCGGTTGGACAAAAAACGTTAACTACCATTCTTTAGAGACACTAAATTCTTATTTTCATATTCATGAGAAATGTATTGCCCAATTGTTATGTTTAAAAAAAATTGTAGCACTATCAAATTGTTTATAATTTTTATTTTTGACCGAAGGACTAATAGTTATTCTTTGAACTGCCAAGGAAAAAGTTTATTTGTCAGTTAATGAGTTTTTGCTCTGAGCTGACAAGCTTCACAACACTAGATAATAGTATGATCACTCAACCAGCAGTTGATTGAATGGTGCTATTCATGATGCATTATATGCTTTTATATACAACAGTTTAACAACCGTTAACATTAAACTTGACGATGTTGTTTTCCTCCCTTTCATAGCAATCTGGCTGAAACGTTTTTCAAAAATTGCTCTTACCAACCTCTAACTTCACGCTTCACTAACAGACATCAGACAAGGCAACACGCGACTGTGAGCAATGAGGATTCGATTGCGGATGTTCCACCCCGGAAAAGTCACATCGATTGTTAAAAATTCAACTATTAACTAGTGAGCATACGATTTCAAAGATTAAAAATTAAAAAAATATTCTAAATCCTTAATAAAATTTTCTAAATCTGAAAAGATCTTTGAGATTGGTAGGTTTTCTAAAGGCTGCAAAAGGCTCCGATTTTGTGAAAAGTTTCATGTTTGTAAAAGATCTTCTGAGTTTGTAAAATATATATAAATTATTTAGATCTCCAAAGTCTGTAATGCCTTCAAAGGACTGAAAAAATTAAGCTTAGAAAATATCCTCCGGGGTTTATGATATTACAAGTTGTAAGAGATCTTCCTCGTCTGTCAAAGATCTACCAAGGTCCGTAGGTGGAATTTCGTGTTTATAAAATCTCTTCCGTGTTGTGCAAAAGGTCTTTTGTGTTTGTAAAATGCCCCCTTTGTAAAATATTTTCCAAAGTCTGTAAAATATCTGCGAAGTTTAGAATCTTTCTATCTAGAAAGATCTTCCAAGGTCTGTAATAGGTCCTTCAAATATCTTTCAAGACCTTTAGAAGATCTCCCGAGGTCTGTAATAGGTCCTTCAAAGATCTTCCAAGATCTTAAGAAAATCTTCGAAGGTCTTTAAAAGATCTTCCAAGGTATGTAAAGTATATTTGAAGTCTAGAATCGTCCAGCCTGGAGAGATCTTCAAGGTATATAATGACCTTCGAGGTTGTCCTTCTAGGTCTGTTAAAGATCTTCCAAGGTTTGTAAAAGATCTCCTAAGGCCTGCATACGACATTCTAAGTTGTTAAAGGTCTTCCAAGGTCTGCTGCAAATGACACATTCCAAGTTGTAAAAGATCTTCCAGCTCTGTTCGATACCAGGTAAATCTAACCTCGGCCAGTTCTCTGACTATTTGGAAACGGCCCCGCTACCACCCACGGACCGGACACAAAACGCAACATATCCTCTCCGATACATACCACTCAACTCTTCTCGTTACGACCGCTGACAGGGTCCGGAGGACACCGCCCCCTTTCTGCAACGGGGGCCCCGATTGACAGTACCTCACCCGGGACATCCCACCTGGCTCTACCTGCCACACGTCACGATAGGTCACCGCGGCCATTGTTTCCCTTCCCCGGGGCACGAAGCTCGTGAGTTCTCTTTTGTCCCGCGTTCTCTTTCGCAAGAGTGTTGTTTTTGTTGTTTGTGTTTATGAGAGGAAAGATAAGCGCGCGATAAGCTTCCCCCTTTCACAAATACTCTGCGCTGCTTCGGTTTTGCTTCTTCTTGTGCTCATTTCCCCCTTTTCCGCCTTTAATGGCGCATGAAAATGGGAGGATAATAATTCGGAAGGTCTTTTTCGGTGCGGTTTGTTTTTGTCCGAGCACTTTCGTTCGACAGTGGTGTTTTTATTTAAATCTTTAAAACACAAAAATAACAAACCAACTCGTCGGGGTTTTCGGATTCGACCGCTTCACTTGCCTGGAGCGTTTGCCTTTTTCGTTTTCAGTTTATGCTAGTTCATACCTGAGGGGGACCTTATTTCAAATACCCTTTCAATCTAGGTGGTCCGAATGATTACCTGACCGGCGATGGCATAAACAATTGTGAGGACAATAAGGCGATAAGTGCGTGTGATGGAATTTGAAATGCAAAAGGCCTGTGTCGATATGGCCTCATAAAGTAAACCCTACTCTTCTATCTTGATTGTAAACACGATTGTGTCGTTATTGGTTTTTTGGAAAATGGAAATAACGTTTCGTCAGATATTTCATCTTGGATTTATATTTTTCTTTCGGTGAAATAATGAGTTTACTTTTCATATCTCCCAAGTTAAAAACTTCTTCGTCGATTAAAGGCTGAATTGAAAAACACTTACCGTTGGAAATGGTAGATGCAATATATAAATACCTATAAGATTTTATAAAAATACATTCGCTCAGTACTAGACAAAGTTTTGTTTGATTACGCATTATTTGAGATTCATTTAAAATGCAAATATGGGATTTTAAATAATAATATCGTTTAGGATGCATAAATAGATTTAGAAACCAGAATAGTACGAACATTGTCAAGCAACATATTTAAGAAACTGATAATTGCTGGCAAGATAACTCTCTGCTCAGATGGCAAAATGTTATGTCATTTTTTTTTTTTGTTCGTGACAGCAATTTTAAGATTCAAGATTCGACATGTGGTTCTGTGGTTTTTGAATTATTACAATTCTTCCACCTTTGTTTTTCATAAACTGAAAGAAAAAGACTTACGGCATTTTGCCACCTTTTAAATACTAACAAACCAGACTCCAGAATGGGACTCAATCGATTTTTTGGGAAAAGTGACTTATAGCATTTTGTCATCTGAGCACGCTTTTTATTAAAAAGATCCACTACAGTAAAAGAGAAGAGTATCGAAAGGGTAGCCACATAAAATAAGTGACTTTACTCAAAGCGTTATTACGTAAGATTGAGAAGTTGAATTTCATGGAAAACTGTCTAACATATCTTTTTAAGGAAGTTTAATAAGAATTTCTTTTACTTGAGCTTCACTATTCATTTTTAAAATGAAACATTTTTCAACGCATTGCCCATAAACAGATATTAAAATACTTGACAAAATCAATAGAGAATTTCACGAAATTTAAATTATTTCCAGGAAATTTTAAATTGTTTCTTTCGTTAAATTTCCCAAAATATCTTCTTTTTTTTTCGTATTTTGTGAATGCAGTTTACTATAAATGAACATCATTAATGACATTGCAAATACACGTTATAAGTTCAGTTTCATCAAAACTTCATTCTCAAATAAAACCGTTATAATTTTGCACCTCGGTAGAAAAGGCCAATTTTCAATTTTTTTATTTTGAGCTGCGCCTACTGAGGACTTCAAGGTGATGTAAGTAATAGAAAAAGAGCCAGCATCCTATTGTGTCAATACATTTTGAAATCATCCTAAATTAGTAAGTACTTTTTTTTGTACTTTGTATTGAAATGAACACCATACACTTACGAAATGGACAATGGCCCTTTTTCTTACATAATACAGATTTATTTTTAAATGTCTGAACACTTATTTTCCTAACACCGAATCAATGATATAATTTCTTGGAAATACTCTAATTTAGAATATCTTTCTGTTGAGCAAAAAATCTGATCTTCCTGGTGGTTTACTCGTTATTAACGAAACGATTAGCAGAACTTGGTGGACCAGATATCTCGTCATAATAAATAAACTAACCAAAACTTTTATCTCGTCATCATAAAAAAATCGGCAATAACTTGAGACGATATATCTCGTCATTAAGAAAATTGGTAGGATTTTGATGGACGAGATAATTCGTCCAAAGAGTTAAGTGAATTTGTAAACTAATGTATTCCATACATTATATGATACTAGGGGGCCCGCCTCCTTTTCGATGTCGCTCGCCAACCCACGGAGGATTGCTTTGCAATCCTCGTTGTTTTGCTGCGCGAATCTTACTCTCGCTTCGCTCGCACCAATAAAGACATGTGTCCTTGCAGAAGGGGTTGTTTACAAAATATGATATTCCAAAAAATATTCTTCAAATATAAATTTGTTGTACTACAGAAAAGCTACAGTACCTCTGGAATCAGAACTCGAACAATTTTGAATTCAAATGAAAACTTTGAGCAAATTGTGACTAGAAATGTGATTGCTGCTTTGGAAATCGAACATCTAACTTGTTGATTGTAAGCTGCAACAGGGGGCTCAACTAATATCCATTTTTTTTTTCAGTAAAATTTCACCCGATGACGCTATTAATTTAATTGAAGCGCGAGGCTTCGTGGTAAGCAAACAATCGCACTGTGTTACCAAAACGCGATAAAAAAAAACGTTTTTGTGTGCCACGTAAGAGTATATATATATATATAGATTTGAATACATTAAAAACAGTATAATTTGGAACTTGTCAACTTTTTCATAGGATATTTCTCAAGCGAATCAATTTGTTCTGTCTTTATCAAGGCTTGAAACAAACCGTTTTAGAAGACATTGATGATAAAATTAAACTAAAGCGCGGGATGAAGTCGTAAGTCGCAGGAGAAAGCGAGAAACAAACAGAGCACAATCTCCAATTAACTGTTTGCGGTTGGAGCACATAATAGACCAGCGCTACTTCATGCTTCTCGGAACCCTCCCCCTATAATTCATAAAACACGACGACGGACATTTATTTTCTCCCCTCATATCTCCAACCATCTTAAGCAAGATTTCCTCCGAGGATTAGAGCAGACAAGGCATGTGTAGAGCACGATTTCCAAAATAATGACTTCGCCAGATAAGCAAAAAAGATCAGAAACGGGCGAAGAAGAAAACGCTAGACAGGAGAGAGTTAGCTCTCCCATTTTTCATG
The DNA here is from genome assembly GCA_947359465.1 of Metellina segmentata. NCBI lineage: Eukaryota > Metazoa > Arthropoda > Arachnida > Araneae > Tetragnathidae > Metellina > Metellina segmentata. The sequence continues at coordinate 97,560,976 of OX375879.1, forward strand.
ATTTTCTTCTCTGCTGTTGTTATTGTTATTTTGATTCCAAAATGGCGAGCCGAGATTTAAATGGGGCAAGGACAGTTTCACGAAAGAACGTGATGTATACCCGGGGGTTGAAGCATTTCCGAGACGAAACTAGTAATTTCGGAGAGTCCGAATCATCCTACTCCATACTACCGGTAGGGTTGCTCTGGGGATGTTCCATCTCGCCAAGATTATGCCAATTTCCCGTTTTCCTTATGGCAGATCTGGAGTTGCGTAGCTTATTGCATCGTAAGAAGGGGTCGAATCCAACCTAAGACCAGGAACCACGTCCGAAATCGACAGCTCAGCTGCCGCAGAAATGAACACAAATACCCATAGCTGTGTATCAAAATCTTGTTGAAAGTATATTCAGAAGGGTTGCTAGTGAAATTGCAGCACGAGTGGGACCATCCTCCTATTAATGCATGTATTATTTCCCTTATACTATGCATCTTGTCATATATATATATATATATATATATATATATATATATATATATATATATATATATATAGGACAAACCACAACAAGCGTGCGTGAGGCTTAGCGATTTTTAACCTTCCCCGCAAACAAGTACTATATCGAGTCCTGTAGGGCAGATGTCGTCGTATAGACCGTTCTTCTACGACCGAGAGAGTGATTTAATGATATTACATGCCCACGGGTTTCATTGGGAATTAATTGTAGTATTTGACACCTAAGTCGTATTACATAGATCGTTATTGCATTTAAATCTCATTTTCAAATATCAATATTTGGTATAACACTTTAGTTGTGCCTCATTATTACAACACATTATCGTAAAGGGTACGATTCGTATTAGCCTTACATCTTCTTTTAAAATAGAATGCCATAGATGCGTTGGGTTGGAAATGGGTTCAACTTGTTTTCCCACATTTGACCCATAGAATTGTTTGCCCATTAATTATTTACTTGAAAACTGAAAATAAATTGAACGCTCAACTATTTTCGAATTTGAGATGTGTTGTCCATAAAGGGTTCCTTAAATTTTTTTTAAATATTTAATATATTTAAGAAGTTTCTTCTAGTAATTTAGAATTCGTTTTGAAGTTCCCCAAGCTGACTATCCTTATAACCTTAAGGTAATACGACAGAGCTGAAACGTTCTATTAAAAATAGATAGCTGCTATTTTCATTATGACGTACAGTAAAGTTAAAGTCATTCGTATTCAGAATAAACCGAAGTATGTGTGCATTGTGACTAAAAACGTTATTAAATTGACGTATTCGTGTAAAAAATGGCTCCTCATATCTTTTTCGAAAATGAAGTGGAACGACCCGAATGCCGTTCCTTAAATTCTCCTTCCCGAATCCGTGTCTCAGTGGGTATGCCCACTATGCTTGCAACCTGTGGATTGTAGTCGGGGTAGGTTTGACTTCTTTCTGGTTGTACATATCTCTTCTGTATAATTAAACTTTAGTTGTGTGTATGGGTCTACTTACTTGAAGTTGTCTTCCTTGTGTTTGGAGTAGTTTGGCCAAACATAGCCCTCGCGCCATAAGAATCAAGCCAATCAATCATCCCGAATCCATTGGCCCTCATTTCCTTGACTGCTCCACCTCCTACCAACTTCTGAAGACCAGCTATCAAGCAAGTTTCATTCATTCTGGAGATCGAGAGAGAGAATCTGCTCAGGTTCTCCTGCCACGACAACACCCGACAGATCCTGAATCTATCTGCTTAAATTTAAGGCCCGGTACACACATCCGATTTTTCAACGTGAGGCACCGAAGCTCAACTATGCACACATAACCGGGAATTGAAGCAAGTACTCATTTCGAGCCATTTGCGAGAAATATTCTATCGAAGAAAACGTGTTTGTTTCGCTTACTTTGTGTAAAAAAATGTATATTTTGAATCAAAATAGGCGTTACTGGATACAACCATTCATTAATTATTGTTTAAATTCCATTTGTTTATGAAAACAAGGTACTTCAGAACAGAGACGCGTGTGCGGCGAGCTGCGGCGCCGTGGGGAACTACGGTACAAATTGAACGCAAGTTGTATGTGCGTCGCCGCAGCGGAGCCACACGTTAAAAAATCGGATGTGTGCACTGGGCCTAAGTAAGCGTCAATGTTTGAACAAAAATGCTTAATAGAAGGTAGGTAAAGACTTTCTAAGAATCTTCAACTAATTTTCTCCGTTGCAGCTTCATTTAGAGTTATGGATAAAATAATAACAATCAGGTGGTTGTTTCGACGAGGTACCTCGTTATTAGAAAAACTGACCAATCTTGATGAACGAGATATTCCATCCTTAAAATAAAAAAAACTAATACGATCTTGTTCTTGTCATCATAAAAAAAAGTGGTAATATCTTGATGACGAGATATACAGTCATTAGAAAAATTAGCAGTGTTTTTATGGACAAGATATCCTGTCAAAACTACTTGGAAGTATAAGAAATACAATGTTAAAGAATATTAGTATTTCCTACTTCGAATACAGTTCCTTTGATACCTTAACCCACCTTTCAACTCTTACAATCCCTTCTGTTAGCATCAAGATTTATGAGAAGCGATAAGTAGCCAAATTATGGTAATCTTTTCATTCCCAGATCGTGCAGATGAGAGAGAAGTTGACCCATCTCTCTTGGTTCGCTTACAACACCTCTCCTGTTAACCTCACAGCAAATAGTAAATAGCAGGTGTATGGTTGAAGTGGAAGTAGGCCATTTCCTATGAGTTTGAGGCTTGACCACTGCAGAAACGAACTCTCTTTCACACACCGTTGATCCGAAATTGCCGCATTTGAATTTCAGATTGCACAGCTAAATTCTTCTTGCTCGCCGAAGTCGGATGGCGTGCTTTGATAAGAAATAGAAGTATATTTAGAAAGGGTATTATGTTATTAAAGTCATAAAAAAATTATGGGGACTCCGAAAAGTGAGATGGCGAACGTGTGCTGATACATCGAGAACTAACGTAATTACATTAATGGCTTGTTTTGGCCTCGGGCAGATGCTTGTTACGTTTGAACCTCGGAAATGTTATAAGCTAAATGGTTAAAATAGTGTAGCGTAAATGGGAAAACTTTTCACTTTTGCGCAAATACATTGGAGTTATTTAATAGATGAAAATTTTACAAATGGAATTTTGATTCTTTCATTTATTAAAATATGCTTAAATTCTTCCTTTTGTACTCTTAAGCCCATTTTAATAAGATAAGTTTTGAGTTGTCTAGCTCTTAACTTCTTTTCGTGCGTTATCGAATTAAGAATGATTTTGCAGCTTATAATGTCCTTTTTCTTGAAAACGAAAGTATACGAAAAGAGAAAACTCATATGAATAAATTATTTTTTATGTAGAAAGAGTTAAGTTTCGAAGTTTTATGTGTGCCAATGTTGTTCATAAAATACCCTTAGGCAAGCCAAACACTGGTCCCAAATCAGTCTTTCTATTCTAAATAGACTGAAATATACACGCATGAGTGCAGACAATTTTTCTGCGCAGAAACGGAATGCGCATGCGCATGTCATATGCCATGTTGCTAGTCCTATCAATGTGTGGCTAGCCTTAGGTGTTCAAAAGGTTTTATCGGGACACATTTTTATGGAGTATTTAAAATTAGAACTAGTTTGACTACTTGTGACAAACTTAACTCAGAAACATGTGTAATTTAACCAGTCTCGTTAATGAGCCTTTCCCACACGTTTAGCATTTCAAAACACTTCACATACGCATGTCAAAAAATAATGTCCCGACGTGTAGCCAGGAAATAATAACGTTCAAAAAACTTTAAAACAAAGAATCATTTAACCCTCCTGCTGGCTGTCTCGATGAGGTATCTCGTCATTAAAATAAAACTGATCATATCTTATTGAACAAGATACCGCACCAATAGAAGAAGATTGACGAGACCGTTATGTCGTCACTATCAAAAAGTCGTCAGTATCTAAATGATGAGATATCCCGTCATTTGCAAAATTAGTCCGATCAAGATGTACGAGATAGTCCGTCATTTTCAAAATTAGTCTGTTCAGGATGGACGAGATATCTCCTCGAAACCACTTGGAAGGTTAAAAACGACACCATGAATTTGATTAGAAAACTACACCATTTTTACGTATCTATATAAATAAGAATGGAGTGTTTGTTCGTAAATTGAATATTTACGACCCATTTCAAATTTTCAATCCGTTTTGAACCCTTCTGGTGCAAAATCCGTCTCTTGCGTGTTTGGTGTCTTTAATTGTGCCCCCAATAGACGTCCACACGATTTAATATATTTTCATTAAACTTTGCATACTGTGAGCCCTTTATTCATGTAGTGACTGAACTTGATTGGGTAAGTTTGTCTGTCTTTCCGTTCTATGTTCGATTTTGTGTTCGTGTAGGCATCACGTGTAAATTATGTTCTATATGTTTGTATAATGTGCTTTATTTTATGCACCCTATATTAGTTTAGTGAATGCAACAGTAAACTTTTCTACAGTTTTATATTTAGATAAGAGTTTCGTGCTAAAACATCTAAGTAAGCAACCTAAAATCAACCATAACTGCTGAAAAAGCAATAAACAATTAGACTACACTAGGTTTCCCCCCAAACTGTTCAACCTAAATTAATAGCGCAAAAGACCTCGGACCAAAACAGAACTCAACAGCATGACGCAAAAAAACAAAAGCCCACGCTATAAGCTCCACCGTTGTCCATCAGCACTAATGGCACAATACGCCGGGTAAATTTATCACAGACACGAGAAGGAAGAACCCCGATCATTAGATCCGAAGAGGGTGCAATCAACGCAGGTGTCGGCAGGAGTCGCTAAATGATTCATGCGAATCTATAATCCGGAATCCAAACTTATCGATTCATTGTCTGGTTAGAGGAGGCGGTCCGAAAGATGTTGGGCAGCAAGTCGATAGGTGAAAGTAATTTAGTGTCAGGAGTGGGCTTCCGGAACATGCTACGGAGCGGGGTTTACGACCAGGTCTTTGCATGTGAAGTAAACGACTCGCTGCTAGCCTCTGCGAACTCTCTGCACGAGAGGGATAGGGTACCAATGTGATCAAGTTGCTGAACTGTGCAGTACTCTACCTGTTGTGTATGTCATTTATCCTTTTTCATATCATTGGTACCGCCGACCAACCGGTCTAGTGGTCAAGGTGTTGGCCTCTGGATCGGAAGGTTCCTGGTTCGAATCCGGGGTTAGGGCATGGATGTAAATTGTGATGTCCTTTGTTAGGGACAATGATGGTCCACCCACTGGGTGCCCTTCACAAGTGACCATCACTTCTGGCCTTGTATAAGGCTAAAATGACATCGGTCAACTCTGTACTTTGTACTGTATTGTATTGTATTTGTATTTGTATTTGTATTTGTCTTCGCAATTGTACTGCCTTGCCATTGGAAATAAAAAAAATATCATTGGTTCTAGGCTAAGTGACTAGGATTAATCCTCCTAGTGGTTGCAACAGATATCTCGTCCATCAAGACTCGACCGATTGTGGTAATGAGGTATCTTGTCTAGTTAAAACTGCCCTGTTACTCCAAGTTGAAAAAATAAACTGTCTCTCACTCCAAACTGGTTTGTTTGAAATAGGTTTTGTTATCGGGCTGGCCACTACAGGGTAGTTTTCGACGCGAAGACAAACCAACAAGAGGGTTAACACTCCAATTTAAAGGTCACAGAATGCTACATCGAGGCCCAGGAATGAGAACACAAGAAGCATGTAATTTGAACAAGGTTAGAGTTGGATTGGAATAGGCATCATTGACGTAGTACCCACTGAGAAGCAGCTTACCTCCTCGTTAGAAAAAAATTAAAGAACTTGAAATAATGTGGAAGTTTTTCAGAACTTCTGTTGAAAGAGGCTTAGAATAATATAGTTTATCAACAGATTCAAAAGTGTTTTGACGCATTCAACTCGTAGAGTACTCAGTTAGTCACCTTTCCAAGTACTAACCGAGATTAAACCCCGGTACCGTCGTTAGTCGAATGACGTTATTAACGCGGAAAATTTAAAATTTGTTTAAATTTAATAATAATAAACTGTTAACTTCACAAAGTGTTGCAGCAAAGCTTTTACAATTGACAGTAACAATGGAGTTTCATATTTATAAAATGGTTTGTTGATTTTACGGCGCAAGGACCATATTTGGCCAAGCTCCGCCAAACAACGTCACGATAGGTACATAGGTAATTAAATTTACGTCGCGATGGGGTAACACAACAGGCTATTGACGACGGTTTGGGATGAGAATCAATCCCAAAGGGAAAAATTTGAGGTAAACACTACGTTATTTTGACCCAAGGTCAGATCGTGAGGTCATCACATCAGCTGGCACCCCATTCTCCAAACTTCCAGAACAGCGTGAGGTAAATGGACATATTTCTTCTACTGAATGGAAACAATCCCCTCCGTACCGAGTTACTGAAAACCCACAGCGGATTAGCAGGGAAGGTTTCTAATGATAAAACGAAAGAAGACCCGGGCATGTGGGAGGAGTGCTAGGTGCGCCAGGTTATCCGAGACGTGGTCAGAGTCCCCCAACAACCTGCACAGCCCCCACCCAAAGCAAAAGGTGTCCGTCCCAGCTCATAGTTTTCATTCAACACGAGGCCATCGTTCTCACACTCTGGATTCATCATGCTTGCCTCAAGAGAGAAGCACGGTAAATGGACATACTAGACTGATACATAAGGGAAGTTTCAACTTATACAGATGAGAGAAATACATACCAGAGTAGAAATCTAACCTTCGCTGTTTACAATTTACAGGTTGATAACGCAGTGGTCAATCCTACTGAGCCATCTAAACTCCATTACAAATTGGAAATAAGAAGAGCTGCAGAATGATTAATACCAGTCTATTTCTTCGAGCCCACCCCCTTTGCCTGGTTACTGTTAACTACATAAAGGTTCGGGTGTGGGATGAACGAGCAAATTATTCCCTTCAATTTCAGAGGCGCACAACTCCTGTCCATCGTGAGTCAGAGGAAATAATCGGACGTGTATTAATTACCTCTTTTCATTTTGAATATTCAAAAGAAAGGATGAAAAAAAAAAGTTATCGCGTTCGGTAGCATGCAGCTCACGAAGCCTTTCTTCGGGTTCCGAAATATTTCGCGGGAGAGGTACCTTACACGGGTTCTGTCACGTTTTGTTGTCCGTCGTGACTGGAACCACAACAACGAATGCACAGCGATGCGTGACATTACCACCTTCGGGAAAGCCACACGAGGTCCTTTAATTGCTCATAATCACGGGTTTCAACCCTCATCACCGTGTGCGAGGGGCCTCGTTATAACTTCATCTTACGGCATCGGGGCTCCCGGAGATGGAGGACGAGGATAATGCCGTACGTATTCTTGCCCGTCGTGAGCTCGTTCAAATTACTCGTGTAAATAGTGCGATATTATGTAGTTTAGGTTCGCAAAGAGGCCTCATTAAGTACCGTGGTTAAGTTGGATGGGAGTATCGAGATGAGACCGGGGATTAAAATGTGAACAAGCTCTTTGCAACGCATTCTTATTTTTTTCGGACGTTTTTAACCCTTCAAGTGGTGTAGACGAGATATCTCGTCTATCAAGAGCCGAGTAATTTTGCTAATGACGAGATACCTCCCTCATGAAGATATTGCCGATATTTTTTCTGATGACGACACCAGGATTTGCTCATTTTTTTTTACTACTGATGAGATATTCGTCCATCGAGATCTGGTCAGTTTTGCAAATGACGAGATACTTGGTCGAGACAACCACCGGGCTGAGTAACCGATGGTAGTCTACACTGTGAAGAATCAATTGATTCTTCCAATTAAACATTTACATGACACCTGGCTATCTGGACTTAGGCCTAACTGGCGCCTACGTAAGCTTGCAAACGGAGACCTGTTCCCCCCTTGCGGAAGGGGTACAGAGGGAGCGTCGCCGACTGTCCAGCGAATGACCGTACTGCTATACGTCACGAAGGCTCTCAGCCAATTCGGACGAGGCGCCGACCCGAGAACTTGAACTTGGAAGAGAAAAAAGACGATTTGACTTTTGGACGTTGGACTGACGGTTGACCAGAGACGGAACAGCGGTTCCTGGTTTTTTGCGTACTTGTGGAGTACTGAAAAGAGCGAGCACTCACTCCAACATTTTCGTGAGGATATCTATCCTATTAAGAAGATTCAGGAACACCCAGTTCCAAACTGATTGAACTTTGGGAACATCCTGTTCCAAAACTGCCGCGTAATTCAGGAACATTCGGTTCCAAACTGGTTCAAATTCGGGAACATCCTGTTCCGAACGTCCGTCGTACTCCATCCGAATCCTGTCCCTGAACTCTAAACAATTTGTACATAACTTTATTAATCTAGAATAAAGAAAACTATCTGTAAGAAATCTAGTGATTGATGCGCTACCCTGTTAGATTCAGTTCCTTACAGATAAAGTATAATAAAAAAATGGTGGCAGCCGGTGTTGGATTGCCAGAATAAGTTAAAAATTCTAGCGACCCAAAAATTAATAGACTTAGTGTGAACCATCGAGGATCGACACTGAAGTGGACACCCCGTCCAAAGATTGAACAAGCGGATCAGGACCAGTAGGACTGAGCTGACGCTGGACACCCCGTCCAGAGATTGAACTAGCGGACCTGCCGGACTGAGCTGACGTTGGACACCCCGTCCAGAGATTGAACTAGCGGACCAGAAGGACCGAGCTGAAGGTGGACGCCCCGTCCAGAAATTGAACTAGCGGACCAGAAGGACCGAGCTGAAGGTGGACGCCCCGTCCAGAAATCGAACAAGAAAGTGGACGCCCCGTCCAGAAATCGAACAAGAAAGTGGACGCCCCGTCCGGAAATCAAACGAGAAAGTGACACCCCGTCCCGAATTAAAGTGAGAGACAACTATTCCCAAGTGAACGGAAGCCTGTGGAAGCAGTTGATGGTAAAAGAGACTTGCAACAGACAAGGTAAGCCTGATTCTTCATTAGAGGCTAATTTAAATTGTTATGCAAAAGTAAATATTAAATGAAAAAATACCAAGTGGTGAAATAATAAGTGAAGTAGAATATATATAAAGGCATGATGTGTATAATATTTTACTAGTAATAGAAAATTTAAGTATTGTGTTAAATTCCTGAGTTCAAAAAAATTACGTACTAGAATCAATTTCAGTGCTGTGTGGGAATGAAAAATTATACCAAATTGATGAATTGAATATACTGTGTTCTTAGAGGATATAGAAAAGAGTATTTTTGTGTATTGCATGTGTTAAAGTAACAATTTAAATCTTGGTGGAACTGTATGCATTGTGTTTAATTACTAAGCCTAAGATAAGTGAAGTGGATCATGAATGTGTATAATTGTGTTGTACTGTAGAAAAAAGTTGTTAAATCGGTTAGGGAATATACCATTTAGCTGTTGAAAGTATTCAGGGTTAGTGGTGAAAGAAAAAAAAATAACTTTTCCCCTTCCCCGAGAAAAACCACGCAGGCGAACCAGTTTTGTGCGACCTTGTGTCCCAGAGGTCAAAGAAGTTAGCCGTTTGTTGATTCCTGTAGGGAAAAGTTAGGTATTGTAATCCGTGGTTTAAGCGTTCTAAGGAATTCTAAAACTTACTGGTTAAAATGGCGTTTCTGAACAAGCACAGAAAAATAGATCTTAAAAATCTCGCATATGAATTAGGGATTGAGGTCGGGAATGATGATAGGATTTTCGATCTGATAAAGAAAATTCGAGAGAACGAAAATTTTGAAGAAACAGCCGTTAAAGAGGTTTTGCAAAGTTTAATAGAGGATAGGATGTTAGAGGACGCTGAGGATAAGGAAAGACGGTTAACTGAGGAAAAAAGGTTGGTCATGGAAAAAGACACCCAGGATAGGTTAGCGGAAGAAAGGAGATTGGAAAAAGAATTCGAGTTGCAAAGACTGCAAATTTTGCAGTCTGCGGAAACAAATAGTGTAGCATCGTCTAATTCCGAAAGCAGGAAATCAAATAAAAATATAAAATCCGTGATGCAGCAATACGAACCAGACAAAGTAGATATAGCAATATTTTTAACCCTTTTCGAGCGACAGGCTAAGAAAATTAATTTAGAGGAAGATGAGTGGGTTCATCAATTGTATAGTTTAATGCCCGGAGAAATAATTCAACTTATGGTTAGAGAACCTGAAGAACAAAGTAATGATTATAGGTATATGAAATCTATGCTTCTAAATAGATTCAAACTAGATCCAGAGGCCTTTAGAATCAAATTCCAAACATATCAACGTCAAAATGGGGCGTTATGGAAGGATTTGATTTTTGAATTAAGGAGTTATTTGGAGGGATGGATTGACGGGATAAAAGTGGAGGATTTTGAGACGTTAAAAGATCTAATGATAGCAGATCAGATTAAAAGACGCGTTCCCGCCGATATGAAAGACCATTTTATTGATCAATGGGGAAAATTAATCGACCCAAATCAATTAGCGGAGAAATTAGATGCGTATGAAGCCACCCGTAGGCTTATAAAAAAACCACCTCTTTCCAGACCTCCCGAAAAGAAATTTGGTGATAGACAAAAACCAACCGGAAAACCGGAAATCGCACAGAAACCAGCAGATGATAGGAATGGGGCTAAGGACTGGCGGAAAACAAATAATGTAAATACGGATTGGAGGACGAAAGAATTCGAAAGGAGAAAGGTCCCCACTTGTTACAATTGTTTGAAACCAGGTCACATTCGTCCCCAATGTACTGAACCCAGAAGAAGTGCAGAAATTGTAAACAATATCACTTCGGACTCGAAATTTTCTCCGTCGTTTAACCCTTACCTGAGTAGGGCTAAAATAAATCAGATAGAAGTAGAAGTATTAAGGGATAGTGGCAGCTGCATAGACTTGTGTCCTATACATTTAGTGCAGTCCGAAGATTTTACCGGGGAGCAAGTCTGGGTAAAACAACCCTTGGAGAATTCGTTCAGGTGTTTGCCACTGGCTCATATCGAAATTGAGAGTTCCGAGTTTGGTAGGGTCGAAACAAAAGCTGCGATAGTAGGGAAATCAGTCGAAATGGACCATTACCTATTAGGAAATTTCACCCAGGAATTGATCGAGCTGCAGAAAAAGAATCCCGCGATAATTAACGCAGTAGTGACGCGAAGTCACAGTAAATCAAAAGTTAACGGGAGTCTCGATGACTCTAAGGGAAAATCGGAAACGGGAAAGCAAGACGAAATAGTCTGCCAAACCGTTGTACCGGATTTAGATGTGGTAGAGTATGCGGAAGAGGTAGAAATAATTTTACCTCCCGTAGATAAAAAATCCGAGTTAACGTTACTCGATGTTGATGCTAAAACGTTCGCGAGAGAACAAGAAAGCTGCCCTGAGCTTAAACCAATTTGGGAGAGGGTAAGGCAGAATAAGACATCCGAATTCAAAATAGATAATGATATACTCTTCCGGATCTCTAAAGATCACAGGGGCGAAGAACGAAATCAATTAGTGATCCCCACTAAGTATAGAAGTCGAATTTTGAGTCTTTGTCATGATGGTGTTGGTTCACATTTAGGAGTTACAAAAACAAAAGACAAGCTTTTTAGGTATTACTTTTGGCCAGGTTGCGTTAAGGAGAGTGACGAATTTGTCAAAACTTGTGATAGTTGTCAAAGAGTAGGAAAGCCATCCGAACAGAAAAAAGCGCCTCTCAAAATCGTGCCAGTAATCATCGAAGTATTCGCTGATATAAATATTGACACTGTTGGGCCTTTACCCGAATCTACGAAGGGAAATAGGTACCTTTTGACGGCTATCTGTCTTGCGTCCAAATACCCGGAGGCAATTCCCTTAGAAACTGTAAATTCGGAAAATGTGACTGATGCGTTGCTAACCATATTTAGTAGAATAGGATATCCAAAGCATGTGAGCTGTGACAATGGGTCTTATTTTACTAGCCACCTCACAACTACCTTCTTTGAAAAGTTTGGCATCAAAGTTAGGCATAGTTCAATCTATCACCCTCAGACGAACCCAGTGGAACGGTTTCATAGAACCATCAAACGTCTTTTAAAAGTAATGTGTGTAGAATCTGGGGAGGATTGGGAGAGATGCTTGCCTTCAGCACTGCTTGCCCTCAGAAATGTAACGCATGTATCAACGGGTTTCAGCCCAGCCGAATTAATCTACGGCAAAAATTTACGAGTACCAGAGACGCTCATTTATGAAAGATGGAGTAAAATTCCACCAGACGAAAATATTGTAACTGAACATGTGTTCAGTCTTATTAACCGATTAAGGCGGTGTCAACTTTTGGCCTCTGAGGTAGAAAAAGATTCGAAGGAAAAACGAAAGACGTATTATGACAGAGGATCTGTCAAACGTGAATTCAAAATAGGTGATAGGGTATTAGTGTTATCCGCTTGCCCTCCTAATAAGTTAGCCGTTCGCTGGATCGGTCCAGGAACGATAGAGAGGAAGCTATCAGAAACAAATTACGTTGTTAAAATGCCTGGGAGATTAGAGAAGGTACAGGTGTATCACATTAATTTACTGAAACCTTACCATCAACGCGTTGAGAGCGTAAATATAGTAATGAGCGAGACAGTCTCAAGGGAAACGATTGACTCAGATTTAGAGATTCCGTACCCTAACGCGAGTCCTAATATTTTTGATTTTAGTGAAATCGTGAAAGATAGTCGCCTTGAAGAACGGTGTACGCCCGAACAGCTCGGGAATTAGAGACCTTATTGGTATCGCACCGGAAATTGTTCTCAAATGATCCGGGCCGGACACACCTGATAGAACATGACATTAACTTAATCAGTGATCAACCTGTAAGATCTAAACCCTATAGAACCTCCCCCAGACAGAACGAGATATTAAAAACCGAAATTAAGCGCATGTTGGACCTAAACATCATTGAAATCGGAGAGTCCGATTATACCTCTCCAATGATACTGGTCGAAAGCCCTGGACGCGACCCCCGTCCGTGTGTAGATTATAGACGGTTAAATTCGATCATTAGAATGGAATACTATCCATTGCCCAACATGGACGATGGAATTGAGAAGGTCTCCGCAGCCAAATACATCACAGTGATCGATCTGACCAAAGGATACTGGCAGATTCCTTTGAGTCCTAGAGCGCAAAGGATAGCTGCGTTTGTAACCACTTTCGGAACATACAGGCCCCTAGTTCTTCCTTTTGGTCTGGTAAATGCCCCTTTTTGTTTTTCGAAATTTATGGCACAACTACTACAAGGTTACGAAGAATTTTGCGTTCCTTACCTTGATGATGTAGCGATATTCTCCGAAACGTGGGAAGACCACTTTAAGCATCTCAATCTTGTGCTGCTAAAAATCGCATCAGCCCGTCTTACGATTAAACCCGCTAAATGTAGGTTCGCACAGGATTGCGTGAAATACCTACGACATATGGTAGGAGGGGGGAAAAGGACACCGACTGAAGCAAAAATCAAAGCGGTGGTTGACTTTCAAACACCTAAAAACAAAACCCAAATCAGACAATTCTTGGGATTGAGTGGCTATTATGCCAAATATATAAAAAATTATGAAATTATTGCCGAACCCTTGACCCGCGCGTTAAAAGGGAAAATTAAGAAGGAAGATGTGGATTGGTCAGCGGAGTGTGATGCGGCTTTTAATGAGTTGAAGAAACGTCTCACAGAGAAGCCTGTGTTATACGCCCCTGACTTCTCGAAAGAATTTATTTTGCAAACAGACGCATCTGATAAGGGAATAGGGATAATCATGGCTCAAAAAGGTTCGGATAATACCGACCATCCCATTTTATATCTAAGTCGGAAGTTTACCGGAGCTGAGTGTAAATTTGGAACTACAGAAAAAGAATGTTCTGGCATTATCTATGCCATAAAAAAACTACGCCATTACCTGGATGGTCAGAATTTCACAATCGAAACAGATCATAATCCCCTTGTATTTCTTAAAACGAATGCTGGACGTAACCCAAGGCTCATGAGATGGGCGTTAGCATTGCAGCCCTTTAATTACAAAATCATTCACAGGGCTGGAAAAGACATTGGCCATGCAGACTGTCTGAGCAGAATGCTACCTGATAATTAAGAAAGCATTGTATTTGAATATTTGATTTTGATTTATTATTTTTGTATTTGTGTACTTTCATTTAGTAAAGTGTAGTATATTATATTTAAGTAGCATGTAGTAAGGTGTTGGAATTGTACACAAGAATTAGTGTTCTAAAGTTTTTCTTTTAAATAATTTTGTGCCTCTAATGTTGTTGTCAGGTGAACCAGGTCTAACAATTGCCTTGCAGATTTTGCCATTACGTCAAAATCTCCCTAAGGGGGAAGGGATTGTGAAGAATCAATTGATTCTTCCAATTAAACATTTACATGACACCTGGCTATCTGGACTTAGGCCTAACTGGCGCCTACGTAAGCTTGCAAACGGAGACCTGTTCCCCCCTTGCGGAAGGGGTACAGAGGGAGCGTCGCCGACTGTCCAGCGAATGACCGTACTGCTATACGTCACGAAGGCTCTCAGCCAATTCGGACGAGGCGCCGACCCGAGAACTTGAACTTGGAAGAGAAAAAAGACGATTTGACTTTTGGACGTTGGACTGACGGTTGACCAGAGACGGAACAGCGGTTCCTGGTTTTTTGCGTACTTGTGGAGTACTGAAAAGAGCGAGCACTCACTCCAACATTTTCGTGAGGATATCTATCCTATTAAGAAGATTCAGGAACACCCAGTTCCAAACTGATTGAACTTTGGGAACATCCTGTTCCAAAACTGCCGCGTAATTCAGGAACATTCGGTTCCAAACTGGTTCAAATTCGGGAACATCCTGTTCCGAACGTCCGTCGTACTCCATCCGAATCCTGTCCCTGAACTCTAAACAATTTGTACATAACTTTATTAATCTAGAATAAAGAAAACTATCTGTAAGAAATCTAGTGATTGATGCGCTACCCTGTTAGATTCAGTTCCTTACAACACCTTGAAATTCTTATGGAATTCAGCGACGAGGAAAATTCTATTTCAATTGTTCTAATGGCATTTTTGGAATTTTATTAGTTTAAGTTTATCTATGAAGCAAAGATGCTCATTTTTACTAATGAAAGTTAAGTTCAAAAAGCTATTGTTGGTGACGGTTGGTTGGCTGGGCTTTATGGTTTAGGGGACATATTTGACCAAATACAAAACTAACAACATCAAGCAAGGAGCAAACACACACAGAGTTTTGCTGAAAACTGAAGAGAGATATACACCCTGGAAGGAATTGAACCTGCACCAAATACAACAATTGGCGATCTAGGGCCAACTCCTTATATTTTTGAACCAGTGTAAAATGACGAAGTCAACAGCTGGGATGGCACTCCACTCTTCAAACTCTTACAAAACTCTAAAGTTAGAACATTTAAGGACCCTAAGTATTAATACTCCATCCCCCTTGTATACGTCGGTCTTTAGATCGAGTTTCATAATCACAACCCTATGGTTACAAATAAACGACTATACCAACACTGGGCTCCCGTGGTTCCCGTAAAATGAAGGACTGTACGCGTAAGTTAAATAAGTTTTAGAGAATACCTTGATCTCAAGCCCGCAGACTAAATACTGCCCTCCAAATATTTTATTACTGTTTACTTGCCACCGAATTGTAATGTTTTATTAGGTGGGTAGTTAATAAACGGGTTATTGAGGATAACCCAAAGGGCTATTGAGGATGGTCCGGGATCAATCCCCAAGGGAAAGATCAAAGGGCGACACCACATAATTTAGAACCACGGTCAGATGATGAGATCAACACCTGAGCTGACTTCTCACTCTCGAAATTTTCACACCAAGCTAACGTAAAGACATTTGAGGCCACGACAGATTTGATGTGCACCGGCCTCCGCGTACACGACGGTCTTCGGCTCGGAGCTTCGAACTCGCAACCCTTCTGTTGCTAATCCGTTGCTGGGTAACCGCTGCCCCGTACCACCGTACGAGTGAGATAAATAAGTTGTAGACAATAGATTGATCTCCGGTCCGTAGATATACACCGATCTTTAAAACTTTATCATTGTTTTTTCGCCCCAAATTTTAAAGTTTTTTTATTAGTCGATGCTTTGCTTCTGGGCTTTCATGGACTCCACTTTATGTGTGTGTCCCCCATACATCAACCATATCGCCCATCAGGACAAAGATTAGAAGACTTCCCCCACACAAAAACTTCGTGAGCGCAGCATAAATTAATAACAAAGCACGGACACTCCAGACACAATATACGAGCCCTGTCCGGAGTCCGGCAGAAAGAAAAGCGCATAAAAAAAAACCCCGCAAACGAGGACACCAACAAAAAGCCACCTCACAGAGCCGGATATCCACAGGCGGGAGAAAACCCACCTGCTTTCCAAACGAGCGTCTTTCGCTCATGAAATCTTGATCCGAAATCCCTCCGAACATCGCGTGCACCCCCTCTGCCGACGGACGCCCCTCCTGAATTATTTACGCCCCTGAGCCGCAATTGTTTTGTCGCGGGGCACGTTGCCATGGAGTCGCGGTTACCCAGGTTGGGGGGGGGGGCGCCCCTCGTGACCCGCACGTGGCCTTTCCCAGCCCCCCTCGCGCTACTCTTAATTACCCCGACACCCCGGGTATTAATCAATGGATCGTGTGAAAGGACCCCACGATCACGCGATCAGGACCTGTCGGAAGCACCGGGGGCAGGGCAGGACTAACTGTAAAAAGTTTTACCAAATTTTCATGAGTATTGTGTTCGCCCGTTGAAACCATTCAACTGAGCAGAAGAGAAATGATGTCTTATTATCTTCGTTGGCTTGTATGGCGATGTGAAACAAGTGGCTAACCAAATCTTGTTGCATTATTAAATGGGAAGTGTTTGACTACTTAACCCCATGGGACAGAGGCTTAGATAAGGGTCAGGGGTGGCTGCTCCAAGCGCCAACGTCTATAATGACAGCATTTCAAAAATTTGTTTCAACATGTTGTGATTTTTCATGGGTAAAGTATTGTAGTATTTTAAATACAAGTTCACCCACGTCCCAAAAGAAGACTACCTGGAAAAAGCAGGTCTGCTGAATTTTCATTTGTGTTTTGTTCGTTTGTTGAAACCATTCACGTACGCAGAAGAGGAGTGATGTCTTAACTTCATTAGCTTGTATGACGATATGAAACAAGTTTGCAACCAAGTCTCGATCTTTTTGTTAAGTGGAAAATATTTGACTTAAACCCAATGAGCTCCACAAGATTTCTAAGAAGTATCGGTTTCTTTTACTCACATCATACTTTACCCTCCCGATGGCTTTCCTTCTTGTCTAAACTTGTACAGAAGTGTCTACCTCTGATGCAAAATATTCCTTCAAACTGCCCCTAGTTCTAGGGAAAGGATAATTTGTTTTGCATACGCATATCTTCATTCCCCTTGGAGTAATTGGGCAGTTTTGTTTCTGCGAGGTGTCTCGTCATGAGTAAAACTCATCGTATCTTGAACGAGATATCTCACCAAAACTACTTAGATGTCTAAATAGACGCATCCATGGGTTGAAAAATACCAAAAAAGATTCGATTGGTCAAGAACTCATAGACAAACCACATCAGTCCAGCGACACTAAATTGACTGAAATACGCATGCCTACTCTCATGTTTTCGGTACAGAAACGAAGTACGCATGCGCGTGTAATACGTTTTGTCACCATGCTGGTCTTCGAATTATATTCATTAGAATATAATTCGAAAGGTTTACTTGGAACTATTAACAATCTGGTGGTAATGCACGCATTATTTCGTCATGATACCAACAGTTTTTCCTTGCAGGACTTCAAGCAATTTTTGCTTAAACTGGAGCACACAGTTTAAGCTAAAACTGCTTGAAGTCCTGCTAGAAAAATTGTTGGTATCGTGGCAGAATAATGCGTGCATTGCTTGGAAGAATTATCACAGTTTTAATTCTTCCAAGTAAACCTTTCAAATTATATTCATTAGAATATTTACAGACAGCACTTGGATTAAGCGGCAGTGTTAGATTCAGTTGGAGGGCCTACAAAGCTTCAACCCTTTTCAAAATGGTTTTGGAATGATTTGAAAGTTTCTTAAGTGAGGTAAAATATACGTCTAGATGCGCGAACGGTATAAAAACAGTAGAAAATATCATTAAACGAAACGCTCATTCTACATTACGACATTTAGGTAACCAGGAGTAGGAAAACAAGTCCATTGTTATATGAGGCGTGTTTAATAAAACGCATTCTTTTAGAAAAATCAAATTTTTTTAAGAAGAGGGGTTGTCTGGTGAGATTTGCTCGTGGGCGACCCATACCTCAGCAACGTTCGTACGCTACAAAAGGTACGTCGAAAGTTACCGATGAGTAAATACAAAAAAAGACAAGAGCAAAAGCAGAAGTGTAAATTGTCCTTGAACTGAAGTGGTGACACTGCACTGAGTGCCATGAGACAGATGGGTGAGTGTGAAAACTTTAAAAACAGATAGGTTCGCGGTACTTTGTAGGCTGTGTGGCGTAATAACTATTACATCGAGTCCATTTCTATTTTGAACATCTCTATTTATTTACAAGACAGAACACTGACACAAAGACGAGATGAACACACAAAGAGAATGGAATAGGTTAATTCCGACGTGGTCTTTCTGTTACCACGTTCCAAGCCAATCGGACGAATTCCCCATCGGGTAGGGAAGACGCGCGTTACAATTTCCCTTTCATAGGGATTATCTGGAGATCTGTGGCTAAGTTGCCACAGGCTGTATGACCAGCTCGAATTCTAATGCAGGTTTTGCTTAACGTTAACATAGATTACCCGCATACTAAGAGTGAGGTTGAGAACGAGTTCATGTGGTAGTCGAACCTATTCCCAAGTTAGAATCTTCGAGATCCCGATTCCAACATTTGAATATGCAACAGCCTTCCACCGAATATTCTCGGTTATACAAATTGCCACAGGTTGTTTTGTAAAATGTTGAAGTTTGAACCTTTAGCCCTCCTGGTATCGTCTTCGCGTCGCTTTCTTTGCGTAACAAACTGTCCTGTAGTGTCCAGCCTCTGTGCAAAAACCAGTTTCAAACTACCACCAGTTCTGGGGAAGGGACAGATTGTTTTTTTCTACTTAAACCTTCATGCTACTTGGAGTAATTGGGCAGTTTTGTTTCGATAAGGTATCGCTTCCTCAAAAGTAAAAAAGTTCCCAGCAAAAGTGATCACATCTTGGACGAAGTATCTCGTCGAAACACTCGGAGGCTTAAAAACTGACTTATCGGGTTAGTGCTAAGGTAATTTGGTAATTTTTAATTAACGTCGTACTAGAGCAACACAGCGGGCTATTGACGACGGTCCGGGAAGAATCCGAGGACACCACCACGTAATTTTGAACCACGGTCAGAGATACGAGGCAACACCTGAGCTCGCACACCACTCTCCAAACTTCCACACCGATAAAGCGTGAGGACTTTAGGTCACGACAGATTTAAAATGCACCAGCCGCCTCAACAACATACGCTTACAAATATCTATGCGCTGACCCGGTTCCAAACCAGGAACCTTCTGATCTAGAGGCTAACGCCTTAACCACCTGACCGGTTGACAGGGTTAGTGCCGAGGATGCTGGCTACAATATTCAAAGTTCTGGTTGAAATCCATCAGTTATGGATGTTTGTCATTCAGAAGGGAATGTGGGGTCTCTCTCTAGACGGGTTGTGTCTTGTTGGTATATGAGGTGTAACGTGGACAACCCCTCGGTTTGCACAAGGGAAACCTTAAGTAGTTCGCAAATACACCCTTGTTGTGATTGCCATGATGACTCAAAAAATTTAGCAAGTTCAAGTTGGCGAAGCATCGGAAACTTTAAAACAATGTCGTTCCGTAGGTCTTAATGGAAACATTTTTAGAGAAGTTTGATTCTTCTTTATCCCGGTTCCCTAAATGTCATAACGCTAAAGAAGCGTTGCGCTTGTTCTACTGTTTTCATATCGTTGACGTATTGAGGCGTATATTTAACCCAACTTGATTTCCGAATCATTCCAAAACCATTTCGGGAAGGATTCGAGCTTCGTGGTTTCCCCAACTGACTGCAGCACTCCACTGACTCAGTGGTTTTTTTTTTAATATTCCAATGTAAACTACAACAAAATACGCACCGATGACAGGCAAATTGCACTGTTGAAAAAATAAGCCATATTTTTGTTTGGAAACTTCTGTAATGGTATGCGAATGCAAAACAAGCTCCGAAGCCTCACTTAAGAAGGGATTGAAGTTGAGTGTACGCTATTCTCCAGCCCTCCCATTAAAATCTCTGACTTCCCTAGGATCGAGAAACTGGTTGTGACCGAAAAATACAATTATCCGTCCCCAAGAACAATGCTGGGTTAGCCGAGGATAAGTATTCAGGCCAGGCAAGGCCATTAGGCCTAATGGAGCCTTCATTTGGTTGCAGGGGGTCAGCGCAGTTCACTAAGCAGAATATAGCCACTAGACTCGCATAAACAACTAGAACGGAGCAAAGAAGCCGGATCGGAGATTGGTGGATTAAATGCCGTTCATGGAAGTAAACAAAATCTTTCTTCGATTCTATGGGTAGTGATCGGTTTAAAAATAAGTCAAGGGTTTACGTTTTAGGAAGAAACTGTAGGCTTGTTATATGTACCTATTGCTACACCTTCTAGAATTTTTCTTTTCTATCAGTCAGATTTTCTAAGAAAGAATGATACAATCGGGCGTTTCAGTATCCACTTTTAAAATGATTGTAAAACAGTAAAAATGCAGTTAGTTTAAAAAAAAAGATTTGTTAAAAATAACGTAAATAGTTTATTTCGTCCGAAAAACCGTCTATTGTGTCAAAATATTACTGTTGATGTACCATGTAGGAGGACGGGTAGCACATAATTCGTATCTATATTAAACATTCAACTAGAAATTTTCTGCTCTCTATTCTGATTCGCGAAGAAAGATCTCGTCCACTTAGAGCAGAAACTCATTACCTGACAAAAAACAAGTTCAGCAGCGACTACTAGTTTTTTAACTCAAAAATAAAAATTTTAAACATATATTTGATAACGCTATATTTTTTTCAAACAGAATACAATATGGCAATTTGGGCCTCACCATCATTGAAATAGTCATTTAGCGTCACAAATGCCTATCCTAAAAGTCTCAGTTAATGAGTTTTTGCTCTAAACTGACGAAAAATGAATCTGTTAGCTCAAATTTCAACACAGCTGTTTTTTTTTTTTTTTGAAAAATAAGTATAACTTTGCTGCTTTTTAAAGTAAATATTTTTTAAATACGTATCCTCTGGAATAACTAGCATCTAGTCTGCGTGCTACGTAAACGTATTTGGGAAGCCATATCTGGACGGAAGTCTATATCTACAATGCGGACTTTATAAAATATTGGGAGGGCCAAATCTGGTTTGCGGTCCGGATAAACCTGTCCGGGGGCCATATGTTGGTTGGGGATAAGTTATATATTTTCGGAGAATTCTATTTGGTCTGAAGATCTGATAAAAGTATTTGGTGGGCCGTATATGATCTGAGGATCGGTTAAACCTATCCAGAGGACACTATCTATAGCCTGAGTGCCCGAGGTAAATATATTTGCGACAACTTGTGAATCTTACGTACGGTTCTTTATCTTTCCGGGTGCGAGCTATTGGAAACCAACGAGAAGAGCAGCTATTTCTCAAATTGCTTCAACATCTAAACTGAAGGTCAACATTAAATTTCACAATTCTGAAAAAATGTTATCGACTAATGATGGAAATTAGTCAATAATGTTAAGAATCTAGCAAGTTTCCTGAAAGAGTTCCTTTAATGTGTTAAGAAATCTAAATTTAGGAAATGGATACTGTTATGGAAGTTTAAAGACTGGGTAATCTGAAATGCAGCACGATACGCATCACTTCACGCTAAAAGTTGAATTCTATAAGGATTTTTTATTCCTATTTTTTTAAAAAGAATTTACATTTTTTCCTCGCTTTATGTGTTCCCGAAGCTTTTCAAGGACATTTTCTTTTTTGTTCAGGAACAAGAAATCAAACCTTTTATTCATCGCAATTACTTCTATTCGGCACTACTCATTTCGGAGTATTAGAGTTGAATTAAGCAATTTCCCCTATATCTAATATTTGTAAACCAACTTTTATAAATTTAACCATGCTACTTGCTAAAGTTTAATTTCAAGATCTTCAAATTTCACGGAAATGAGAAAAATAAGTTTTTAGACAAATGGCTATTTTTATTTTATGTTTAGAAATAAATAAGGAAACAGTGTCTTAATTTTGTTTTCATATCCTGGATCAAAATTCGATTAGTTCCGTGATGCCTTTTCTGTTAAAATTATCCACAATATATCTTCCTAAAAAGATGTCTCCCCAAAAAGATGCCCAAAAGAAGATCATGAAACTCCACCATGATATTTCCATTTAGTCGGGGTGATGGAGCTTGAGTACCCTAACTACTCCACTAACTATTCTATTAGGTTGTTTACCAGTGGAGTCTCCTAAGAGGGATATGTCTTCATGGGGTAGACACCAGACCAAGTGAGATATATTTCGATGCCGTTGTTAGTGTAACGAAGTTCTTCAAGCTAGAATTCTTATACAACTAGGACTACAATACAAGAGTAACGCGATTGATTTTTCTACTCAATTAAGAGTAAACATTACGGTTCCTTTGTTCTAGTTCGAATGATTAAATGCAGTTTTAATGTAACTAGAATTGTGCTCAAACCTTTCGGCGACGTTGTTGGTGCAACGAAATTCTTCGAGCAAGAATTCTTACAAAGCTAGTAGTATACTTGAACGACGAAATTGTTTTTCTACCCATTTATCGTGAACATTGTTGCGATTCCTATGTCCTAACTCGAACCCCTGCAATGGAGTGCTGTCGTGACTGGAATTGTACTTATACTTGTATAAACCCCACGGCGACGTTGTTGGTGCATCGAGGATCTTCGGCGCAATTTGTTTGGCAAGGAAATGTGAAGCTGAAAAATGACTCGAGTACCACAAACGTGACTTACTTTGACTGTTCCTACTGCTGAGGTAGTCATCCTTGCAGATGAACCTGTTCTCATCCAGGACGTAGAGCTCTTCTCCCGTGGACAGCTGTTTCCGACAGACGAGGCAAGTGAAACACTTGAGATGGAACACTTTGTTTCTCGCCCTACGGACCAGGTCTGTGGGAGAGATGCCTTGTGAACACCCAGAACACTTTGTACCGAAGCGCCTGTAATAAGAAAAACAACCCTCATTAGATTTATTGTATGACAACTGTAGACCCACATCACACTCAATTCTGCACAGGAATAATACGTTTCTCATCTGAGTACATCAGGTGCTTTCAGTCGATAACAATAAAATGAAGCTAACCAATTTATTTTCTCAGATTCTTGAAGTTCCTATGATTCATGAAGTTATGGGTGCATTGCTTTATCATACAACCTTCGCTTTTAAAGTCACACCATAGGTAGTGTTTGTTTTTTGACCAAGTTCCCAGAATCAAGAATGTGAGATTGCAAAAAAAAAAAGATACACCGGTAAGCATATATATATATATATATATATATATATATATATATATATATATATTGATAAATAATATTATTATTAATATTTATTCATATAAATGTCATTATGGTGCAAAGAGCATTAACCTAATTATATTTATATAAATAAATAGAGTAGAAATTAGAGTAGATTAAGTTTCAGTGTAAAGCGGTACATATGATTTAAAAAGAACTTAATTCATAATAAATTTTCTGTGAGTACTGATGAAGGTATTTGACGATGGGATTATTGTAAGTAATTGTAATGGTAAATTTTAATTAACGTCGTACTAGAGAAACACAACGAGCTATTGACGACGGGGATTTTCGTAAGATACATTAGTAATGATGCTACGAATTTAACAAACTGTAAGTATCACGAATCTGCAATTCAAATAGCTTTATGGATTCATCTGAGGCCCAATTACTCATTTCGAGGGCCATGTCTGGCCTGCTGACCAAGTGAACCTGCCAAAAGAGCCATATCTAGTCTCTGGGCATGAGATCAATCTTTTCACTTCAACGTATTCATCTTACGAACAAAATGAACAGGGTGGTTAAACCAGACTCCGATGAGAACAACAGCTATTTCTCAAATAGTTAATAATGTTTTTTCAGTCATCTTAGATTTTATTAACCTGCATTTCTATTTCCGATGGCATCGCATCATCTAAATCCAGAAAACAAAGAAATCTATTAATTTATTATTCACTCTGCATGTACTCAAGAAGCGCATTTTAATGCCTCCATTCTTTGTGGTCTCCTCAAGGAGATTGAATGCCTTTAGCTCCACCGCAGCCTTTCAGTATGTCGTGACTGGTGTTGATCCTACAGGTACTGTTAATGGAAGGGCCCCGGGATGCATCGCGGCAAATTTCTCTCGTGTTTCTTTGTATCATTTTAACAGCTTGTTAGGGAAGTTTTCCCTCATTAGCGCGAATTTATGCATGAGACGATTCTTTCGCGTGACCCGGGGAATGTCGAGACAAAATTTTGACACCGGTGTCACATTTCGCGGAGAGTCTCGGGTAAAATGCTTTTGAGAACTTTGGGCCTCAGATTTGTCATACGTGAGCGTATCAAATCCAAGGAGAGGAAGTTTCGGGACAGCTGAAGGAAAAGTTGGGGAACGAGAATGCATAATTTCATGTGACGTTGTACGGTTTTTTTTTCAGGTTTAATCGTTTGCTTGGGTGCTGTGATGGAGGTAGGTTGGTATTTTAATTAACTTCTCGCTGGAGCAACTGAACAGACTATTGGTGACGTTCCAGGATCAAAACCGGCATTTTAAAACACGGTCAGATGATGAGGTCACACAGGAGCTGGCAACCCACCTCTCCATATTTCTACACTACACCAACGTGGACACTTGTGACCACGATTGATTTAACATGCACCAGCCCCTTTGTACCCGATGGTCTTTGGTTGGAGTCAAACTCGCAACCATCCGGTTACTAGTTACACTTCCAACTAGTCTAACGCGTTCCCGCTGTGTTGTTGGAAGTGGAGACTACTTATGACACATCTCCAAACTAGGCAAATTGTAAGAAAACGAGTAATAAACAAACAATATAAACAGTATACACTGCGTGTTTCGAAAATATCTGGCCAAATTGTAAAGGATGGCAGAGGGGCCCAAAATAAACATTTTTGTCAAAGAGTTGTGTTTCTGAAAATGCCTAGTTTCGAAACTAGAGATCACAGTTAAGGTTAGACGATAACATCGTTTTTGTGGCTTAAGGCGTCATTCCGCGATCGGACTTTCAATGGCAAGCTCCGAATTCGTTTAGCGACTGTAAGCTCAATGCACAAAAAATACCAAATTGCCTTTGAACAAAGCAATGGGATGTTATTGAATTCGACGTTCAGAATCTAACTGTGGTAACAATGCTAAGGCGTACTTTTTACCATGCATTTTATTGGAAATAAGAATTGACACCAGTAAAAGTAAAGAAATTACTCCTTGATGTTTCTGGATAATTTTATTTCATTCAGAGGTATGCAATCTATTCATGTGAATATGGAAACTTATTCAGATTTAATGGATTTAAATATGATATAAAATGTGACTAACAAGAGCTTTGCTATCAATAACCCTCCAGGTGGTTATCTCGTATTTAGTAAAACTTACTAGATCTTGATGGAAGAGACATCTTGTAGTGGGAAGGCAACTGACCAGATTTTTATCTTGTATCTCGGTGACAAGGCAGCACGTCATCAATAAAATTTGTCTGATCTTGATGGATGGACGATATATCTCATCATTAACAAAATTAACCAGATCTTGATGGACGAGATATCTGACTCAGATACAACTGACCAGATTTTGATCTTCTCATCGCAAAAAATATCGGGAGTATCTCGTTGACAAGACAGCTCGTCAACAGAAAAATTAGTATGATCTTGACAGACTATTTCATCATTAAAAAATTGACCACATAGTGATGGACGAGATATCTCGCCAAAACTTTTTGGAGGTTTAAAAAAGATTGATGCACGTGCTATGCACGGATCTGTTAGTTACATGAAACTCACCAAAACTGCTTGTGTGCACCCATATTCCGGACTCGGGTACAAACGAGACAACTTCAAGCGGTAACCTGACCGTCCAATTATGAGGTAGACAGCGAAGACAGAACAGACTCTTAAGCAGACCAAACAGAAACTCGAATATTTTCCAGATGAAAGCGCAAAAGTGATTGAAAAAAAAAACCCAGCTAAATAGGAATTCGCAGCACACTGCGAGCCAGAGGGCTGCGGAAACCAGGTCACGTGACTCGAAACGGACGGCCGCGTGCAAACGGATCGTGGGTGTTGTCAGCCGCAGAAGGGCCGTTGATTTGACCCCCTGACCCTTGGCCGATGTCGCGCCCATTCAGTCCCTCATGAATATGCGAGTCATGCGGGGAACGAACGACAGATCCTTCACGGCAAGGGGTATGGCCGATTGAGTGGCCATCACTTGCACTGACCTCACCTATTATCTATTTAGTTTTTGGGATTTATTTATTGTGCGAGACAGTGATTGAATTCGCACTATGGATCCTTGAACTTAAAGAGGAAAGCAAAACTCGAAGGATGTGTATTTAGCAGTGCTTCGATATTAAAAAGAAAAGATGCTCTCGTGAATGGATAATAAATAAAATGCTAGATGTTCCTGCATCACATAGGATTCGTAGGATCTCAGTGGTCAAACACGTTTACTATTTTGAGTAAGATTGAGAAGGAAAATGTTTTAGCAGTTCAATGTCATTTTTAACTAATAACTTAATATCATTATTCTTGTGGATTATAATTCTTGATTCGATATTCTACCTTGTGCATGGAGCAATATATTTCATGAGAACAGTTCCAGAATTGTTAACAATCCAACCAACATGATTCGTCATACTGTTTTTCTATGCTTAAAATTTATATAACACTGGATTATACACAACAATTTAAATAAACACAAGAATCCATCTTAGTTATTTAATCAATTATGAGCAAAAAATATAGGCACTGATAGTGGACGGACCTCTCTTATTAAGGCTTAGGAAGCCTAGTTCTCTTAAGGGCTAAGGAAGCCTCGTTTTCATCAGACAGCTCTCCTCCGTGTCTCAAGCCTATCGAACAGAGCACCTCTCTCTCCTACGTGTCTCAAGTCTGAACTAGATTCCACCCACGCGCTCACACACAGCGCCCTCTACAGAATGTGGTAAACTTAACACATACAGAGCTCACACGGTCTTACAATATATGTGATTTAACAGATAGAATTGCAGTTAAATTTATTCATAGTCAAATATATATTAATATTAAATTATACTTCTCGATTCGATATTGTGCTTGGCAAAGTAAGTCCCAAGAGAAATCAGTGCCAAAAATGTAGACCATCCAGCTTGGTTTATTATACAGTTTTTATACGCTTCAAGGATATAAAAATAACACTGGATTATACATAACTTCTTTAAAAGGAAGCTCAAGGTCTCATCTTAACTATGTAATGAACTATGAGCTGTAAAAGCTATAACCTTGAAAAGTTAAGGACAATTTTTAAAACATAAAATGGTATTTAAAACAAATAGAACATTAACTAAACAGGCTAAAATACGCATGCGTACCAGCTTGTTTTCTGTACAAAAATGGAGTACGCATGCGTACCAGCAGGTTTTCTGTACACAAATAGAGTAAGCATTCGCCTGTCATATGTTTTGTCACATGCTGTTACAGCAGGGCTCGAAATACCCGGGTGCACAGGTGCACTGTGCACATGAAAATAAAATTGTGCACCTAACGTTAAAAAAAGTAGGGGGGAACGTGTTTTATGTTATTTTGATGTTTGAACAAAATATATTAGTATCGACATCTTTCACTCTAAAGGAACGTAAATAAACTTCCTAAATACACACTAAGCGTAAACAAAATCGCTGTGCCGTAACGGGTTTATACAGGAGGAAGGTTTACTTGTGTCACTGCCACCAGAACTTTCTGATGATCGAAATATTTTCCAGTTGGCTCTGTTAATGCGACTGTCGCGACAGCCGTACGCCGTAGAATTTCGATATGTTAAAATATTTTTTATTTACTATCAACTACGAACCTATATGAACATACCCAACTAATACAGTAGTTTACATTACATTAATACACTTATATTACGTTTTCATTTTAAATGTGCACCTAACATATAACCTGTGCACCTAATTAAAAAACTTAGGTGCACAGTGTGCACCTGTATTAAAAAACCTATTTCGAGGCCTGTGTTACAGTGTGTGGTCGTAGACTGATATCCGTCGCTCTGGATAGAAGAGAGAACTTATAAAAATATGAGTAATATGGAAAAGGATTCATCTGACGGTAGTGATGTTATGCTTGCTTCAAAAGTCAAATTTAACTAATTCACAATGTATATCTATGTATTGTAGATACTAGTAATATTCAAAGGTACACAGATAATAAGCTAAAGCGTATTATTTCAGAGGTGTCGAGGATAAACAAGGTTCAAAAGCATGGATGGTAATGGACATTCATACAAGCTGGTCTACGATTTCCTGAAATATAGACATCCACTTCTAACACTTCCCGTCAGTATCGGGTAGAATCCAGTGAATTCCACATTGAGGAGAATTTCATTCCATCAGGAACCCCTAAGGACAATCCTAGAGGCCCGAAAAACTCTTCTCCAACAGTATAAAGCTCAGCCAGTTCCCCCACTGGAGCCAGTCGTTAATAACTTTTATCCACGGCACACACTCGGTTAGCATATGACAAGAGCACGTTCCGTTTCAATGCAGAAAACTTGTCGTAATGCAAGCTTATTTCAGTCAATTTAGTATCGCAGAACTGATGTTGGACCAATAAGTTGCTTGCCTTACATCACAAGAAATTAATCCTGTGTGGGCTCTTCTCTTCTCTGTCAGTAAAACTTTACTTTGGTGTGTCTGTCCATTGCTTGACATCTGTCGCATTTGACATAGCTTGGGAAAATATGTCTCTTGCGTTATAAAACCCAATTCAACGAACCACAACCTGATAAGTAAAATAAGAAATCGATACGACGATTGCGTGGCTGTAAAGTGGCCACACCTCTTATAAGTCATCATTCTACAGCTTTTCTTCAGTTTTATGCTCTCAAATCGAAAATCACGCGTTGATAATCTCCTCGAATTTGCATAATTTATACAATGGAAGCCTTTTTCATGACTCGTATCTGCTGCTGAACTTGTACCTGTCACTTCTCAAGTTTTAAACATGCCCGACGGTTGATTTATCAACTATTCAGAGGCATATTGATTAGATAAACAGATGAAATCTTATATATATATATATATATATATATAGTCGAACTTGTAGAAAAAAACCTAAAACCTTGAAGATACGACTAATAAAGATTAAAAACACGTTGAAAAAATCTTAAAAAGCTATTTCGGCGGAGTAAAATGTCCATCATCATAAAGACACAAGTAAGCGATGAGAGGAAAACGTGGATTTAAATGTTATCCTTGAGTGGTGTCACAACGCGCTTTTTAGATTAAACCCTTCTAGACTTAGTTAAGAAAAGGGGAATATATTTGTAAAGGTGGTGAAACCCTAAAGAGTCGTGATGGTGAATATTTTGCTCTGCCGAAATAACTAACGACTGCTATTTTATTCCTATGTTTTTATCCTCATTTATCAATCACTGCACTGACTACTCTTGTGTTTTAGCCCCAAACATTTGCAAATTGAATGCATTATTTCCGCATTGATATTTGCCAACCAACCGGTCTGGTTTTAGCCTCTGGATCGAAATGTTTCTGGTTCGAATCCGGGTCAGTGCATGGATATTTATAAGCGTATGGTGTAGAAACTGTTGGTGCACCTTAAATCGGTCATGGCTGAAATTCCTCACGTTGGGTTGGTGTGGAAGTTTGGAGAGTGGGGTGCCAGCTTAGGTGTTGCCTCGTCATCTGACTGTGGCTCAAAATTACGTGGTGTTGTCCTTTGAACTTTCCCTTAGGAGATTGATCCCGGACCGTCGTCAATAGCCCGTTGTGTTGCTATAGTACGACGTTATTTAAAATTGCCTTACTTTACTTCGAGCCATCATTATATTAAAAGAATCATTCTATTAAGAATTATTCTATTAAGAATCATTGTATTAAGAATCATTCTATTAAGAATCATTGTATTAAGAATCATTCTATTAAGAATCATTCTATTAAGAATCATTCTATTAAGAATCATTCTATTAAGAATCATTCTATTAAGAATCATTGTATTAAGAATCATTCTATTAAGAATCATTCTATTAAGAATCATTGTATTAAGAATCATTCTATTAAGAATCATCATATTAAAGATTAAAGAATAAGCGTCAAAAGAAAGTGTTTCAACAAATTCAGAGCCTGCATTTCCAACAAGAAAACTCATCTGTCCGTGGTCCAAAATTACGAGGTGTTGTCCTCGGATCTTTCTCTTAAGGGATTGATCCCGGACCGTCGTCAATAGCCCGTTGTGCTGCTCTAGTACGACGTTAACAAAAAAAATTATAAAATTACCAATAAGAAAACACTACAGTTGGTGGTTTGGCTTTATGACGCACCGGCCATATTTGACCAACCAGTGCCAAACACGACAGACGACTTCAAGTAAAACGATATACTCACAAGAAAATGTTTTTTAAAAATTGGGGGAAAAAAGAAAGGAGGGAGGAAAAAAAATTATATAATTAAAAACCCAGAAGGGAACGCGAGGGTAAAACAGTAGGGAATACAGTATCACTCGGGTAATGGTAATTTTAGTTAACGTCGTACTAGAGCAACACAACAGGCTATTGACGACGGTCCGGGATCAGTCCCTTGAGGGAAAGATCCGAGGACAACACCTCGTAATTTTGAACCACGGTCAGATGACGAAGCAACACCTGAGCTGGCACCCCACTCTCCAAACTTCCACGCAAACCCAACGTGAGGACTTTCGGCCACGACAGATTTAAGGTGCACCAGCCGCCTCTACACCATACGCTTACAAACATCCATGCCCGGGCCCGGATTCGAACCAGGAACCTTCCGATCTAGAGGCTAACACCTTAACCACTATACCGGTTGGTCGGCCAGTATCACTCGGGAATCGCGGGATTGTGATGTACACACTGATTGAAAATGTGCTTCTTTGGGCAAGTCTACTGAAACGGAAAGGGATAAATGCACAGGGAGGAATCGAACCTATACTGCCGACACCTCAAAATTCGCTAGCGCAGCGGGCCAACCCATTGACCCTAAGATAATAAGTGAAACACGAACCCCAGCGCCTTATTCAGAAGCCTTACTTCTCTAAATCATCTCCGATTCACTTAGCAAGGGCATGTTAAGGCACACGCCCCATCAATTAAAAGAACTGAGAAACATAAAGCCGAATCTAAATTCCAACACGGGTTTATCGCCACCAGCCCGAGATATCCCGACGAGCGCACTTTAGCGCTTTTTCACGACTTAAGAGATACACGGGGCAAGACAACAACAGGAATGCCTAAATACACGCGAATTAAAACGCACGCGCCCTACCCTCCGCTCACCTTTGTCTTGATCCCCGAAAAGAAAGTTCCGGGGGGGGGGGTGGAAATATGAATAAAATTCAGATTATCGTACGCCTTCATCGCCGCCCCTTTTTACGACCATTATAAAATTCGGAGCCTAAGTAAGAAGAAAACTATAGGGGCGCAAAGAATCGCATAAAACTGAGCCCAGCGTCATTATACCGCCGGACGGGCTACGATCCATAAACCAAGGACCTCGTGGTACGACAGGCATAAAGTTGAAAACAACACACGGGAGATGGAACGGGAGAAAAAAAAATGATCAGCGTCACACCACACAGCGGGGAAGGGGGGGCTTGTTTATGTAAATGTATAAGCACGGGGTATGTATTATGTAAGCTCGCATGAAAAGAATATTTTCGAGAATCGGTCGCTCTACCAATTGTTTCTGGCCTTCTTCGTCTCAGGACGGGAGCCTCCCATTTTTACTCCTTCCCTTCGTCGTTGCCATGGCGACCTGTATCTTGTGAGCCATTCTCATATCCCCATCTTCCTTCAACTGATTAACGAACCCGACAGTAGCTTGCTCAGAAACAAAAGAGGCAGTGAAGGGGAGGGGGAGAACGTATGGAAGGGGGCTCTGCGTTTCTTTCTTCGGGGTTTTTTATGAATTATTTTTTTCCTTTTGCGTTTTTTTTGTTGTTATTACTTTATCCTTTGGCGGTGTTTCTGTTAAGCAATTTGGTTTCGGACTTGTCCCGCCTTGGATGAGTTTCAACTGAAAATATCAAATCAATAAAGCTCATTCGAAAAGTATCTGGAAAATTTTCACGTATTTTCTGTTCGTCTTTTCGATATTTTATCGTATACCGCCAGAGCCGCGGTAGCTCAGTCAGTAGAGCGTCGGGCTCGCATCAGAAGGATTGTGGGTTCTGTCCTCGGCGGAGCCTGCAATTCTGACGATTGTGAGATCGGCGCTTCGACCTGGCTAAAGACCGTCGTGTTCACTAATGGTGACTGGGGCACGTTAAATAGGTCGTGGTCACAAAGTCCCCCATGTTCCCATACCAAATCAATACCTCTGGGGGTATCTGATCAGAGGGTTATCGGCCTCTGATTGGTATCTAAATTACGATATGTGTGAGTGAATGGATGTATGAAAGGGACCTTCCTGTAAAACGGATGTGTCATGTATGCCGAGCAAAGTCGGACTTCCTCCCAGTGGGGCTCAATAACATGGAAGGCGCACCCCCTCGCCTCTTGCCGTCTTCGACGGGCCTGGCACTCCTCTGGTCTGCCAATGTAGGCATTAGAAACAACAACATTGTATACCGCCAGCTTACAAGAGAAGCACAGCAAGTCAGTAAATATAGGTTAAAGAAAACGAAAGCTGAAGACACTACCCGCAACCATGTGTTTCTCAAGAAATCTCTTATTTTCATGCAAAAGATATGACTCCGCCAGTTCAACGATCACCACATTCTGGTCTAGAAAAGGTAAAACTCGCAAAGTTTGATCAAGCTGTTATGAAGTCGGTTTCAGGTTTCACTGCCTTGGATGATCAATAACCGAAAATTTCAAGTCAATAACGTTTTTAAGAACATGGAAAATTCTTTCGTATTTTCTGCATGCCATTTTTGTTATTATATTGTAAAGCGTCGTCTTATAAGTGAAATAAATCTATCGAAAAACAGTTCTCAGAAAACTGAGGGGGAAAATTCTACTCACCGCTCACTAAGAGTGTTCCTCGAGGAAAAAAAATACGGACCACGCAAAGAAAAAATTTGAGAGAAACACCGATTGAATGTGCACCACCTCCCACGTTTTCTTTGATATTTGATTGGATCGAGTCCCGAACTTGCAACCCTCCTGTTCTAATTCGTGACTCTTCCAGCTACCACGACCTTGAATGAAATGGACAAATCTTGTCCTCATTTATAAAGCGTCGAATTGTTTAAATTCTCCTGATGGTAATCGCGAAGAGGAAAGTCAACATTAAGGGGAATACTAATCAGTTCTTATGGGCGAAATACCTCATCATTAGAAAAAAACTAACCAGATCTTGATGGGCGAAATACCTCGTCATTAGAAAAAAACTAACCAGATCTTGATGGGCGAAATACCTTGTCATTGGAAAAAAACTAACCAGATCTTGATGGGCGAAATACCTCGTCATTAGAAAAAAACTAACCAGATCTTGATGGGCGAAATACCTCGTCATTAGAAAAAAACTAACCAGATCTTGATGGGCGAAATACCTTGTCATTGGAAAAAAACTAACCAGATCTTGATGGGCGAAATACCTCGTCATTAGAAAAAAACTAACCAGATCTTGATGGGCGAAATACCTCGTCATTAGAAAAAAACTAACCAGATCTTAATGGGCGAAATACCTCGTCATTAGAAAAAAACCTAACCAGATCTTGATATCTCGTCGTTATAAAAAAATAATTAACATTTTTATAACAAGATATCTCACCATTTACAAAATCCCTCAGATCTTGATGTACAAGATATCTCGTTCAACTTCGATGTTTCGCTTTAACATTTCAAAGTTCCTCCACCTGAGGCGAAAGGACAGTTACACATTCCTCGAGCCCATCATCCAAGTCAGTCCGCCACTGCTCAAATTCATCTGGACCTCAGCCGTCTGCGAAAAAGGATCTCATCATGAGGCAAAGATAAATCTAGTCTCCATAACCGAGCGCAGCCTAACTTCTCAAACATATCCATTAGCGTCCAGAAAGCGGAGAAAGAAATCCTTAACTAGTACACCCCCGAACTTCTGCTTCCTTCCACGCGACTCGGGCGTAAAGGATCGGCGAAGGTCCTTCTCCGGTTAAAAATGAGGGTCGAAATTACGCATTCACACGCCCAGGTACCTCGCTGCCTTTAATCCATCTGCTCGCCTTAAGTGACGTGGTTTACTTTCACTCGGGGTCGTTAGCGGGCCCTGGTGTTTGATTGCGGATGTCGTGCGGCGGGGACGTTTCGCGTGTGGCCGTGTCGCCCGTGACGTGAACCCCGCGAAAGCGTGAGACGGCCGTTGAAGCGGGTCGCGTGCCTCGGCAGAGAATGAAAACAACGTAGCAGTCCCCCCCTCGGCACGTAGGACTGCGCAGGAAGGGAAAAAGGACATGTTGTGGCTGAGATGAATAATCGCCGGTTCGGCCGGCTTTTGTCTTTTTTGGCGGCCACATCTTGGGGAGAGGGTGTTGGAAGTGGGATTTTGGGGGTGGGGACTGCGGTATCAGTCGTATGCTAATTCGGCGATGTGCTGAGGTGAAGTGAGCCGTTGGGATGGTTCATTTCCCCAGTTATGTGACATTTCCTCCTGGTTGGATAGCCATGACAGACTACTTATGAGAGTTGGCCGAGTTGCATGAAACACAAGACAGGCAACGTCAAATAACTGGTAGGTAATAGGCACTTGAAGTTAAATCTGTTATTACCTCAAATGGTCCTCACCTAAGTGGTGTTGAAGTTTAGAGAGAGGAGTACCAGTTTAGGTGTTGACCTCATCATCTGACTGGAGCTCGAAACAGCGAGGCAGTAGCCAATAGTACGTTATGTTGCTCCAGCGCAACGTTAAATCAAATATCTACCATTTAACTTTATACATTTAGGGAACTGGGAGAAAAAGACTCAAATATCACTAAAATATTTAAGTCAGACACATTTTTTGACGTTTGACTTATCTGGAGTGCAAATTCAAGGAATGTCATAATGTCTAAAGATTTTTCCAATACCCGTCATATTTGAGATTGCTAAGTGGTACTTGAATTAATATCGAGCTAAAGAAATACAACGGTCTATTGGAGAGGGTCCGGGATCAATTCAGAAGGGAAATATTCGAGGACAACACTGCCTAATTTGGAAACACGGTCAGATGACGAAGTCACGCCTGTGCTGACATCCCACTAGCCAAATTTCCACGTCCCGCCAACGTGAGAACATTTGAGACCACGACAGATTTAACGTGCACCCCCCCACACAACGGTCTTTGGTAGGATTCGAACTAGCAAACTGCTAATCCGCTAATCGTAAAATTGGGCTGTCGTGGCCACTAAATGAACACACACCAAAAAAGATTGCTGATGCACAAAAGAACGATACAACCTGGGATAAATCAATTCGGTTGGCTGTTTTGGGCTGGCACAAGGGCCATATATGGCCAAGCTGCGCCAAACACACGACAGCAAAAGAGACAACTTCAAATAAAAAATATCGTGGAAGGGAAAAAAAAGAGAGGAGGGAAAAGAATAATGGGATGAAAGTAAAAATAGATCCCTTGGGTATCCAAGAAGCACGACAACCATTTCTATTAAAGACAGTTAACCCCGTGGGAGAGTAAAGACCACTTGAGTACCTCGGGAACGTAAGCCCGTATAGAGGTAAGGGACATGTGCCCTTGAGGGCAGGGAGGAATCAAACCTGCTCAGCCTACAGCTAGAATATGGTTCGTTTCTTCTTAAACTAATAAAAAATGGCAAAAGGGGTATCTCGGATCTTTCCCTTCGGGATTGACCTTCGCTAGCAGCCCGTCGTGTTGCATCTGTGTAGCGTTGATTCAACTACCAGTCCCATCGGAGGTTGATCCCTGCATTTTCTCGGAACGATTACCTGAGACAGTCAGTAGCTGTGCTGTCAAACATGCAATGACAGACCTCCAGCTACGCCGTTACAAGGAACAACCTCTTCAAAGTACCGCCTGCAATCCCATCTCAGGAAAACCAACGAGACCCACAGCAACACCTGCTGGAGGTGTCACAGGAAATTCGGGAAAAGCGCAGAGCCAAAGAGAACGCCCTTCTTTCCTATTTCATACACCACTTACCCTTAACAAGCGGGGCTTTCCGCTGGATTAGTTGGCCTTGTGCCACTAGTCGCAGGATTAAGTGTCCGAGATAAGAGCCGCCTTTCAGGAAGAAGGGGTAAAAATGGCTCGGATCTCACGTTCCGAGTCGAGTCCCTTTGGTGACTGTCAAGAGGTTGTGTTCGGAAGACGGGCTGGAAGTGTTAGAGGGAGGCCGGTGCTTCCGCAAGAGTGCTCGCGTGTTATTAGTTTCATTGTCGCTCTTGAGTATGTGACTGGATCTTGAAGGGATTGGAATTGAGTCCCACAAGAAGTTGACCCCTGGGTGGATGTTTTGAAAGCGCTTCTGGGTGTTCTGTGCGGTCGGGTGAGTCCGTCAGACTGCTATTGTCTGCTTCCGTGAAGGGTTGATCTGGATGTGGGAAGTGGTTGAAAATATTGGGACACACGGTTGTTTCTTTAAATGCCATCTAGATATTCCGATGTAGATTTTGGGATTACTCGTTGAAAAGTTTGTGTTGTTAAATTTGAACAAATGAAAATACACCTCTCTACTACATTAGTCTTACTACATTAGGTAGGTAGTTGAATTAACAGAAACGGTTTAAAAAAATGTGTTTACACATATGCTGAACTTTATTGAAGGCAAATGTGAATAGTGTTTACTGTCTTTACAATGAGGTATTTTAGAACTAGAGTAATGTACGTATATAAATCATATCAACATATATATATTTGCTATTTAAAACACACATACATCCTATTTTTATTATTAACTGTTTGCGTTAAATAATTAGAGGAATCATTATCATGGAGTGGGTGTTTACACTAGGGATGCGACATCGATGTCGATGTTTTTAAAACATCGATGTTTTATAAAAAACATCGATGAATTCGAGCTGATGTTTTTTTAACATCGATATTTATACTTATCGATGTTTTTACGTAGTCGATGCTTTATTTTTGGATGTAAAAAGTACCATTATAAAATTTAAAAAAATAACCAAGTAGCATAATTTTCGTAATCAGTAAATTGAACATACTTTTAGACCAACAACATACTCTTAGAACATACTTTGAGGCCAAGGGTGAAGGGTCTGAAAAGTAGGGATGCGACTTCGATGTCGATGCTTTCAAAACATCGATGTTTTATAAAAAGTTCTTATTAATTATTTTTAATGTGATTTGACAGTTAAAAAAAGTATTCGTTCGATATTAATAAACACGGCAAAGGACAAATTAAATCTCCATGTCCCCGGCGATAATGTTTGAGGTTGCTAAGCCTGATTTAAGAAATGGGGAAAAAAAAGTTTAAATACACTAATGCTTTAAACATTGATGCTTAAAAACATCGATGGTTTTTGAGCGATGTATTATCAACGTCGATGTTTTACTTTTGAATATCGATGTTTTGCTGTCGATGTCACATCCCTAGTTTACACCAGAACAATTGCTTGAACAAACCACTTAGAATATATCTTTAATTAGTTGAACCCGCTTCTAAATCATATGAACCAAAGTTCATTCAACTTAGAACAGTTTTGTTCTATTTTCACATCACCACAATCACCTATTTAAAAAGAAATGCCCAACAATGTTAACAATCGTGACAAAAGAGAAGTAAAAGAAACTTCGTTTGAGTGCAATGGGCATCGGGTCCTCTTACGAGACTAGTGACAGCTATAAACACCAATTAATCCAAAAGCTCCGTCTACTAAAACAAATAATCCAATATCATCGGTCATCGTGTTTTCCTCAAAATGTCAATGCACCTTTAAGTCTGAACAATTTTGTTGACAAATTCTGACTGATGTTTGACCGCATCCTTCACTGAACTATGTTACAGATTGATAGTTTTTGGGTGGTCCTTACAGGTATTCGCTATGCTCCATCGCTCGACTTCGAAGTTTAGATTACACAACCACATATCCTATCCAAATAAAACTACTCAAACTGAACTAAACTACAAATTACAAATTCGCCAATCCCTTGAAAAAGTGAAGACGAGTTTAGGGTTTGGTTTATTTCTCTACGGGTAGTTTTTTGCAACACAAGGACTGGTTATTCGAATAATTGGCATATCTATAAAGATGGTATGTACGATCGATGGAATGTATGTACTTAGGTCTTCAGCTTCAACTCCAGATCGTCTTACGTAGTTATTGGTTCTAATATTCGAATGAACCTTCAAGTAGTTTCAACCAATGTCGCCCATCAAGACAAGACCAATGTTGCTAATGGAGAGACATTTCGTCGTCAAGGTACTGCCGATGTTTTGATGATGGCGTGATCAAAATGTGGTCAGTTTTCTTCTTCTGGTGCGATATTTCATTCATCAAGATCTAGTGAGTTTTGAAAATCCAGATAACTCATCGAGAGAACACAAGGAAAGTTACTTTAATGAATACCGAGAATAGTCAGTGATTTTAAATGAATGAAACAAATAATTTAAAATACTAGTTCTTTGTGCTCTTAAAATATCTAACAGATTCCGTAAACTATATATATTTTTAGTTACTCCGAATCGTTTCGAGCGGTGCTTAATGTCACATAGGCGACATATTTAAATATTTTGGATAATCTTCGTGGATTGTTCCTCTCAAATCGCTTAGGCATTGATGTTTAAACTTTACATCGTCTTAATAGATTAAGGTAAAAGAAACGCAAAATTGACACATTCAGCTTTGCCATTCACATGAGCAGGTCCAAGAATATCCGAATTAGGGAAATTCTAAAGATTTATCAAACATTTAATAAAGTGATCTCATGTCCTAAGCTGTAACTTCAGATACCCCTGTAGTTAACCTTTAAGCTTGACCTTGTTCTCTTTAAGTCACCCAATACTGAGAAAAGTCAGTACATAGACTTAAAGGCTCTATGTATTACAACAAATCACCCAAAATCATTGACCACTGTTCTTTCCAAATATCTAAGATGTTTTAAGTGTGCACTTTCAACTTCTGACTAATAAAATGGTTTAAAGTCACAAGACACCTGTGTTGCATTTTTGGGTGGTCCTGATGGATTGTTCCTCTTAAATAGCTTAACCATTGTTGGTTGAACTACACAAAGCCTTAGCAGCTTTCAGTAAGTGAAAAACCAAACTGTGCCAGCTTTACCATTCACAAACACAAAGTACCAGAACACCACAATTAGGGAAATTCTAAAGAACGTACACTCAAGGAGTTGTGCTACAAAGTGGACTCATGTCCTCAGCTGTAACTTTAGATACCCCTTGCAGTTGACCCTGGTGTGCTCTCCCTTAAGTCAATCAATACTTCACAGCGTGGGGGTCTCACCAACAAGAATAGCAACAGATTAACCTCCCGCGCAGTTTGCCATGTAGAATGCGAGTCGGGGGTGCGCTCGCATTTCGACTACTTCTTTTTAATCCCCTACCCTTTTCTTTAAAGCCAGCTTTGGAGACCGGAGTTTGAATGAGGGACAACATGGGGGAGGTTGGGTTTAGTGGGAGCTTTCGGAGAGGCTATGATGGGTGGTCCTCTGGGAGAATGAGAGGAGGGATTAGTTGGAAAGGGAGTTCTTGTCACGGTTGTTGCAGAGGACATTCACGAGAAGCGAGGGTGTGGCAAACTGTTGGTTTTCCACAGAATCGCAAGCAAGAGATGAATACATCATCTGAGACGTTAAGCCACGCACTCACTACAGAGCTGTAAGCTTGTAATGTAACATCTTCACGTGTGGATGGAATGTCCAGACACCTTGTAACATGCAGTAAGCAGTCGCATTCTCATCGATTAGAGCGGGTTCTGAAATAGACGTATCCCCAAAGCTGTAATGTGTGTGGTAAGTGAACATGATCGCTTCCGGACAATGTAAACACTAGTGAACAGTTCCAATCTGGGTGTTCTTTAAAGGAGACAGATCTTGGGATATCTGGTCAAGGAAGAGGTTCAACATTACAAAGGTATTCATGGGAGTGGCTAGTCGGTAGAAGTTTGTTGACCTTTGTGAGCTGACAACCTTTTGGATAGATTCGAGCATTACAGGTTGTTCGGGGGCCGTTTTATAGGTGTTCGCACTAACAAAACATAACGTGCTACAACCTGCTAGTATAATTGGCTTTAAGTAAGCAAACGGGTTTTGTACTCTAGAAGTATTTTGTACTGAGCCACGAAAAGGGTGTAAAGGACAATATATTGAATCAGTACCGTCTAACTGGTATAATGGTCACATCATTTGTCTGTCATTCAGGTTTCAATCCTTGGTTTGTATGAGAATGGATGTTGGTGATTAGGTCCCATTAGGAGGTATAAGTGATTTACCCGCTGTGTGCTCCTTCACGCATATTCGATTATTCGTTCCATCTCGTACCAAAGGCTGAAGAGGTCATGAATCATCGAGCCTATTTAGTTAAGCAAGAGCAAATGAGTTTTTGAAAAGTTTTTATCTGAATGATGTACAATAAACTCTTAAAATGTTATTTAAATTCAAAGGTAAAACTTGTTGAAAATGAAGAGTACATAAAAAAATGGCTCCCATTAGACTGAAATTCAAAATATTTTTATAGAACCTTATTTAATCAAAGACGTATCGAAAGCAGACAGTTCAGCTTTCTTTGGGTGCGGGGGACCCCAACAAATTGTTTTGGTATAAAATATAAGCACATGTCCCAGTGAGAAATTCCTTCTGATAAGACTAGCAACTCTCTGTGGTACTGGATCCTTTCCTTTATCAAAGAGATCTCTCTCCCATTGACCACAATCATCAATTACATAGAAACAAACTAGGACATAAAAGATCCAGAGAAGCATATGTAGAATGTTTAGCATAATTTACTACACAATAATTTACTTCAAATGAAAGAACAGAAGACAATACCAAAATTTGCTTTGAATATTTAGATATATTTTTTTGTCAAGGAGTTCTTTTATGTCAGAGTAGGTGATAACTGAATACGCTTTCATGTAATTAAATAAAAATGACAAATAATATACATTGAAGATGAATTATCGTTTGATACAAAACCAGAATTTAATGATTTGATGCTTAAAGGCGATAAGTTTTTCTTAGCAATCAAAAACATGAAAAAAACTGCTTTCTTTGATTGGTTGATAGTATCATTTACGTAATACTCATTACCTAAAAATCCTTAAACTAATGATCAAACAATAAGAGTAAGAATAAGTTAACTGCATGGAACAAGGACTGAATCTACCTCAAATAATAACTTTTGGTTTTAAGGCAGCTGAAGAAAAATGATTATTTTTCGTTTTTATTTATGAAACAAAAAGATCAGCATCAAATTTTAAATCTCCCATGTTTTCTTTATTTCCCTAGAAAGAAGGTATTATAAACAACAGTTTCACAGTAGTTTCATACAAAGTGGAGTTTTTCTAATTTAGTTCCGGAGACTGAGCTACAGCGTGTGTGAATTAAAAATTCAAACTTCTTATTAGGACTCATTGTTCAGAAGAAAACAACTCGTATATACCTCATTTCTAAAACATCTCTCAAAAGTTTTTAGTTTTAATGACAACTTAACTTTTTTCGCATTCTTTTTGGCTGCAGATAAAATGTCCACGGATATATCTCACAAATTAATGTCAGAATGCGTTTTCTACGAAGTTATAATTGAGCTGCTGATAAAGTTCGCTCAGGTAATGTTCTTCATCAAATGAAAAGCACATAAAATAATTGAACTAGCATATTAAACAGAAGAAACCTTCGAAAACAAGCCAATTTTGTACGAGAGTTTACTTAATGAGGAGTGACAATATACAAAACGTAAGAAAATACAATTTATTATGAAGTCAGCGAGCTAAAAGTCTAAGGCAGCAATAAATTATTCATAAATATCCCTATCGCAGCATTTCATCTTGGAAGGCTTTTATGAAAATCTCGCAAGTTTGAAGAAAAAAATTATAAAAAAAACCCTCCTAGTTTTAATTTAGTTTGGACGACTGTCTTTTGTTTAAAGAGGAAAAAGGGATAAATGTGAAACTTGTTTATATTGATTTGCAGAAATGCTCTCTTGAAGTAGTAAAATGTGACGTTTTTAATTGGAAGTTTGATTGAGATAAGGTAAGCGAAATTTTAATGTTTGTAGTGGCGTTAAAAGTATTTTGAAAAATACACGGACATTCTGTGGCATAATAAAACTCAAATAAGTAAATGAAACAAGCCTTTTGGAATTGACATAAATGATAGTTTGATAATGATTGACAAATCTATACCCTAAGTATTTAAACTATAAACTTCTAATTCCGAATGCATTAAAGATTTGTTATACTGTTCTTAAAGTTTTCAGATTTACTGTGTTACTTGATATTTTTAACCAAAATTTAAAAGGTTCAAATGAAACTATATCTGTGAAAATTTATACTAATGCAATAGTCCAATCAAGATGAAACAAAATCACTTTTCAGTTGAAGGATCTATGAAGATTCCAACAGCATTCATCCCCTGCTTAAATCTAATTTTTTCGTATATTAGAGATTAATAATCTTACATATATTCTAATTACATATATTAGGCATTAATTAAAAGTTCGGTGTGGCCTTTTGTGTGCTTTGTAAATTTATAATATCTATAAAAACAAAAATGAAAAATTCTATCCCCATTCAGGTCTTGAAAATTACTTTTTAAAGTTGAACGAAAGTATGTGAACACCGCAATAATTTTAAACGAATTAAAAAATTCTTGGATAAAATTTGCTTAGTCTTTCTTTTAAAATATGTTTCATAAGGCACATTAGTGGAGAAAAATTAAAATTACTAGAGTGAGAAAAACTATTATTTTAAGATAACGGTGTAAAGCATTATTGCTATTTTGCGATAATAGCGATATTTTTAACTGTTGATATTATTAGTTCTTTTCATCTACAAGCAACTAATACTAACAGTTAAGAACTAAATTTAATGGTTTAAATACGATGTT
Organism: Metellina segmentata; assembly: GCA_947359465.1. Lineage (NCBI taxonomy): Eukaryota > Metazoa > Arthropoda > Arachnida > Araneae > Tetragnathidae > Metellina > Metellina segmentata. The sequence continues at coordinate 97,604,209 of OX375879.1, forward strand.
AATACTGACATTAAATATAATTTTAATTGCTATTAACAGATGAAATTAGCCTCGAAGTGATTTTAAAATATGTTATTTTCCCAAATGTTTATTCTCATCAAATATTTCAAGAATTTAAATTTTTTTATTTAAAGTTTAATGTAATGTTAATCTCTAAATAACATTGATCGGAAACTAAAATAATTCTATAACAGTTGATAACCGTTATTCTGCGATAACCCTATTATTTAAATAATTATCGGAATAATAACACATAGTTAAAAACTATAATCAAGCAAATAAAGTACGCTTTTCCAATTTGCATAGCAGAATGTAAGACATAAGCCATTTTATTCTCTGCTTTATTTACTTACAACAGCCGAAGACCTCACAGTCAGAAACAATGCAGATAAACATGGCCCCAGAGAAAAATTCCGATACACATCTATTAATGTGGTTGAATCTGGCATCAGATAACAAAAGGATAGGTTCAAACCTGCCCATTTCAGATTAGGAAATGTTCATCCGAAGCTAAAAAACCGTAAGGTAAAAAGCAATGTTGTGATTATGGAAAATCAAATCATCCAACAATATCCACCGGCCATTTCGATTAAAGTTTGAAAAATATCTGTCAACTTTACAATAAATTACTGCTGAAATAAACTGGAAGCATTTTGTATTAAAAAAAGAAATAAAATGGTTAGAAATTTTTAACGATTTGGAGAGAAACCAAGCAAAAACTCCACACAGAGCGCTTTGTTAACTTAGAAGTTAACTAAGCGTTAACTTTAATAACATTCAGTTAACACCCAGGATAAACTAGAGGGCCTATTTCACATAAGTCTCGCAGTTAGATAGCTCAACGGGCAGTTCCACTGAGCAACTGTGGCCCCAAATTATGTTGAGAAATAAGGAGGCATTTGAAATAACGTCACATTGGAGCAACACACACAACGGTCTACAGCCGGGTAATGGTAATGGTAATTTTAGTTAACGTCGTACTAGAGCAACACAACGGGCTATTGACGACGGTCCGGAATCAGTCCCTTAAGGGAAAGATTCGAGGACAACACCTCGTAATTTTGAACCACGGTCAGATGACGAAGCAACACCTGAGCTGGCACCCCACTCTCCAAACTTCCACGCCAACCCAACGTGAGGACTTTCGGGTCTACAGCCGGGATCAATCCCGATGGGAAAGATTCAAGGGCAGGATCTAGTAATTTTGAACCACGATCAAATGACGAGGTCAACACCTGTAAAATAGGGTAATGGTAATGGTAATGGTAATTTTAGTTAACGTCGTACTAGAGCAACACAAAGGGCTATTGACGACGGTCCGGGATCAGTCCCTTAAGGGAAAGATCCGAGGACAACACCTCGTAATTTTGAACCACGGTCAGATGACGACCTGTAAAATAGGGAAAAGTGTACAAATGATACCCAGCGGTTTTATGATTGGTAATTTTGGCAATGTTGTTTAATTAACGTCGTACTAGAGCAACAAAACGGGCTATTGATGGTGGTCCGGGATCAATCCCCTAAGGGAAAGATGCAAAGACAACACCACGATCAAATGACGAGGTCAACACCTGTAAAATAAGGAAAAGTGTACAAATGATACCCAGTGGTTTGATGATTGGTAATTTTGGTAATGTTGTTTAATTAACGTCGTACTAGAGCAACAAAACGGGCTATTGATGACGGTCCGGGATCAATCCCCTTAGGGAAAGATGCAAAGACAACACCACGTAAGTTTGAACAACGGTCAGATGACGAGGCAACGCCTGAGCTGACACTCCATTCTCCAATCGCCAAGTGATTTTAATTTGGTATTTTAGTACAGCCATTTGTGACTTACTGCCTTATTCTCGTACTAGTTCCACACGAAGAGAAAGGAAAAGGAAAGAGCCACACTTTCACACAAGTTGGAAAAATATTCCAGCCCAGTAATTTCACTCTATTCCGGAGCAGTCCTGACGTTTTGATCCTGAAATACAATACCAAATCCTCCGCTGTCAGGACATATATAATAACCCGTATTCTAAGTCCGTTGCCAAAGTTGTCAAGAACATTTTTTAACGCCTCTGCCTCTGGCTTATCGGGCCCCTGCTTTGTATGCAAGGAGCGCACGGACTGCGCCCCAAGCTTTACTGAATTTTATTTGGAGCGAAAAAGTAACACGGATTTCGGCTGCATATAAACGTATGGACCCTCCGGGAAAAAAATCCGAGGGCTATAATATATATAAATGGTGGGAGCCGGACGTCGGACTTACAGGAAAATAAAACGGGCCCCGGAAAAACCGGGATAATGGCGCGCAGTTGAGTGTGGAATTTTGGTTGAAGGGAATTTTTTAAAAACCTGCTTCCATTTGTTATGCTATGGGTATGTGTTTTTATTTGACATACCAGGATGCAGAAGAAATATAAACTGGTAATATATTGCAGTGTTTGGGATGCAGAGAAAATTCCAGTACTAAGTTTTACGCTACCAGAATACGTTTTGCTGACAAAGCCGTTTAATATTTTTACCAATGGTTTACATTCGCCATCAGAGCTCACAAAATATCTCTTGTCCTAGACAATTATTATTAATAATATTAGATTATTTATTTCTTCATATTTTCCTTAATTCTAGCAATTTAGAGATGATTGAGTACTTTTTAAACATTCCATGGGTTGATTTAGATTCTAATTTAACAAGACACCACAAAGTTAACCCATAACAAATAATTTAAAAAACATTAGACGATTTAAGAACATCAGAACTGGTCATTTAAATGATTAAGAGTGATTCATGATTTTTCTTGATGTATATATTAGACAACAATCGTAACGTTTTGAAGGGTTAAATGATAAGGTTTTAAATATTGAAATCTTTCTTATAAAATTTAAGTTGCCTTTGTGCACCTCTGCGACACGAATATGGAGAAATATTCATATTTCACCTCCATAGGTGCAGTGTGCATTTCTATGCTAATAACTCAATTATCCTTCTAAACATTACGAGATTTCCGAGAGGTGTAATGTTGTTTTTACCGCATAACACACATGACGACTAAATAAGCACATTCACAGGTTGGAAGAATCCTAGGAAGAATTACATTGGTACAAAAGGTCAAAACTGGTGACAAAAGTCGTGCAGGGAAGACAACAGGTTGCCTCAAGATTATACACGTGTGAATCTCTCAAAGGGTTAAGACTAGAACGAGTAAGTCATACATCATAATTTCAATACACTGTGCAAGAATGGAGCTTTCTCACTATATTAATATTGATATTCTAACTCATGTCTATACACTTTAGAATTATATTTTATTTATAAGGAGATCCCTCCATTCCATGATCAATACTTTATACTGTTTTCATGCGAGAATTTTAGCTTACTGTGCAGCTTTTATAGTGTTTGTTAATTTTTGTACCGTTTAAGTTTATATATATATATATTACAAGTCGCTAGTGAATTCGTTTTGAATGAAATAATTGAGATGCGTACGCACGCTTTAACCCTCTGAGAGCCATTTCAGAGTAATACTTAGCATTGCTTTTATGCTCCAACGCATATAACTAAATACTTATAACATGGTTAGTTGAAAGAATGCTAGGAAACATTGATCGAGAAGGTCAAAATTGGCTAGAAGTCACGCAGTGTTGATTGCAGAAACGATATATACGTGAGAACACCACAGACGGTGAAATTCTTTGACTGTTAACATGCGAGATAAATGTTCATACCGGATTCGGATTATGACAGTATTAACTTTTTTAGGCAACATACAATGGTATAAGGTCTTTAGTCTTAGGCAAGTAAGTTGTATATAGCTTCTGTATATAGCTATTTATATTGAATTATATAAATTACGTTATAATTAAAAAAATCTCCAAAATGCAAAATTTATTTCGAGTTCTTTCCTAATACTGGTTAACTTCTTACTAGTCCAGCGAACAAATGTACAGCACACATCATAAGCTCCATTTAATCGAAAATAACCGAAAGCCAACTTACGTTATAACTTTCTAAAAACCGCAATTCCTCAAACCGACCAGAATAGGCAGTAATTACAGATAAAGTAAAGCAGTCAGCACTGAACAAAGAACCCAAATGGGAGGGGGAAAAAATCTCAAACTAACGTTATTCCAAATCTAAAAGAGGCAACGGGAAAAAACCCGCTTTCTCATTTCAAAGAAATGAAACAAAACACCCCAAGATTCGCATCCAGAACGAATTCTTTGGAATGGGGAGAGAATTTTTCCGTATAAATTTTATTCTTCTGCTCGATCTACATACGAGTCTGAAATTCTTGACAGGAACGCACCTCAGGTTTCTCCTGAATAGGAAATAAGAAGAGTTTCCTCGACAATGGGCTTAGACAGTGGCCTCCACGGTTTCCCAAGCCATGCATGCCAAAACACCCCTGGGAATGGACAATGGGATGTTCCCACAGGAGGGGGGCTTACACATCTAATTCTTCGCCTCGGTGTCCCCCTCCTCCCACCCCCGCAGCCTACCTTTCACCGTGACGTCACATTCTTATGCTAATGCAAAAAGACGCCGATTCTTTTCTTTTTGGAATTCTCGGTTTGTGCAAAATGTTTCTGTGTGGAATTTTTTTCCTCCTCTTTTGGAAGTTTTACTGAATTTCAGCCTCGAGTTTGTGACTCTTTTTGGAAACTGTTTTTTCTCCTCTTACCTACTTACTTCCCGGTGGTGTTGCGTTTTTTATTATCCTTTTTTTGTCGTTCTGTTTGTTTATTTTTCGCATGGAAGAATTATCTTAATTCTGCAAAGGGAATTTAAATACAGCGGTGAAATAATAGTTTTAAACCAAAAGCTCTTCTCTGCGTGGACTCTAAATGGTTTTTCGCTCTGACTGCGCGTTCTAGTTTTTTTCTTTTTTAAGAACTCACGCCTGATGACTGCGGATGCATGAACTCGAATTTAAATTTCGATCTATTGTTTTCAGTTTAGAGGATACTGTCGGATTACTATTCAAGACTTATTTACTCTCAGCAAAATTGATATGAGTTCTTACTTTTCTAAACCAGAATGTAGTGATCTGATAGTCTCACAAATAATTTGTTTCTTCACATGAAGGTTAAATTTCCTCTGAGAAACACTTAATTAGTTTGGACTAGTAAGAGTAGAATTTACCTAGTTTCCTGATAAATTTTATTGACCGAGTGTTTTACTTGTGGGACAACGATATTAGGCAGTAATATGATTTGATGTTCAACAATCCTGGTGATTCAACAAACTTGTCTCGCCCTTGGTAAAACTGATATCATTTTAACTGACAAGACATATCGTCTATCAAAACTTTAAAAAAAACTTGGATATTAATATCATTATAATTAAAAAGAATCGTCAATATCTTAATGATGAGGTATCTCATCAGTAAAGAGAATTAGGTAAAATATTGATGGACGAGATATCTCGTTTAAATCACTCAGATACTTAAAATTGCGAAACAGTCCACGGCATTTGAATCCTACAAATCTATATCTTTGGAGTATAACTTTTTTATTAGATATTTAGCAAACATAATTATGCACTTAAGAACAGAACCATAAGGATTTGGATTCAGGGTTTAAAATTACTTACGAACAATATATTATTACGATAATCAAAACAGAATATTTTACAAATCATTAGCGTACATTGTGAATATTTTTACTCATACAGATGCCTATTTGTTTAATCTATTTAAGTTGTTTGAAGTTGTCAAGGTTCATTATGTATTTAGAAATTTCATTACAGTCTTACAGTCGAGGATTTATAAGTTTGGTTTGCATCATTGATAGTGATTTTAGTGATTTTGCAAAAATTATTTTACGTAGGGTGGAGAGATATGCCTATAATTAAATATTTATTTGGCTACTTTAAATACGATTTTTAGAAATGTATTATTTCCAAATTCAACACATAAGAGTGTTATATCTAAAAGACATCTGTGTAGAAAATATTGAATTTGATTGCTTACAACCTCGCTTTTCATATTCAAAGTACCTCAACTTTTGGTCTTAGTAAAATAAACCAATAACGCATAATTTTCTCAAAAATATTGATCTTAAGGAAACATTATGTTGTATTTTGAAACGAATGGCTTTCCTGCTATCAGAACTTTTTTTTCCTTGAGTAAGATGGAAGATGATGCCCTTGAGGAAGAAACGTTTACAATAATTTGCACATGCCTTTCATTTCTAATTAGCTGACTTCTATTTAGGAAAGTCGCTTTCTATTTTGTCAATAAGGTGGGAAATATTTGATAAAGTTTTTAGGTGATTAATAACGGAACTGTGATTGAAAATTGTATCCCTAGGATAATGTATTTTTCTTCCTCAAAGTGGTTTTGACTAGAGATACTATTTTTTCATGACCGAGATCAGGTGAGTTTTTTCTGATGACAAGATATCTCGTCTATCAAGACCTGATCAGTTTGGCAAATGAAGAGATGCCTCGACGAGACAACCATCATGAGGGTTAAAATCAATGGTTTGGAAGCTTGCATAGTTTGAATCAATATTTTGGACTCTGGGACTGACACAGAACTAATAAAAAATTAATATTTCATAAAACTAGGGGGCCCGCCCCCTGATCGCTAACGCTCGCCAACCCCAGGAGGATTGCTTCGCAATCCTCATTGGTTCGCTGCGTGAACTTATGCTCGCATCGCTCGCATCAATGAAGACATGTGTCCTAGCAGAAGGAATTGCTTACAAAATATGATATTCCAAAAAAATATTTTTCAAATCTAAATTTTTTTGCTGTTTTCAGAAAATATATATACAGTACCTATGGAATCAGAATTCAAATGAAAAACTTTGAGCAAATTTTGACTCGAAATGTGAGCGCTGATTTGGAAATTGAATACCCAGCATGTTATTTGTGTGTACATTTACCCCTGCTCTCGAGTCACCCACGCTTTTTCAATGAGTTTGTTGTCGAAAGTTGTAGTGCAAGCGTCTTGTTGAACTATAATTGATGGCCTTGAAAAGGACCTTTTTTTTAATGGCCCTGAAAAGATCCTCCGCTTTCTTTGATTTCTATTATTAACTGCAACAGCTCAACTAAAACTCATTTTTTTTTCAATAAAATTTCATCCGAAAACGCTATAAATTCAATTGAAGCGCGAGGCTTCGTCATAAACAAACAATCGTACAATGTTGCCAAAACGCGATAACAAATAACGTCTTTTTTGCGTGCCACGTAAGAGAATTATATATATAGATGACTAAACTTGGAAGTATCATTTAATTCGCTTGCTAACATATTTAAAAATAAAATTTTAAAGAAAATATGCCTTTTTTTGGTATTTATTTTTCTCGAAATAAGTTTCAGATTGAAATAAATATCCATTTTTCAAGTTCCCAGTTACAGTATTCAATCTCCAGGTACAGTATTCAACTCTGGTTGGATTTTGTTGCATGTCACTATATTTTATCTAAGCTTCGCCGAACGCAAGATAGGTGTCAAATATATACACTCAAGGAAAGTTTTACTGACGCGGAAGAGAGAAATACACTCAGGGTAAATAACAGAAATCGAACCTATGCCATCTATAACTCGAATACAATTCAACTCTGAAGAGTCAAGTAAATGAACTAATAATGTTAGTGAAAGGTTTAGTTGTTATCCAATATTTGCAACATTTTTTGGTTTTATTAAGGATAAGAGTTGCAAAGATGGATCAAGGTAATTGGTAATTTTTATTTAATGTCGTACTAGAGCAACACAACGGGCTATTGACGACGGTCCGGGATCAGTCCCTTAAGGGAAAGAACCCAGGATAACATCTCGTAATTGTCAACCACGGTCAGGTGACGAAGCAACACCTGAGCTGGCACCCCACTCTCCAAACTTCCACGCCAACCCAACTTGAGGATTCGAACCACGACAGATTTAAGGTGCACCAGCCGCTTCTACACCATACGCTTACAAACATCCATGCCCGGACCCCGGATTCGAACCAGGAGATGGATTAAGATGGTCTAGGATTGAGTTGATTGTTGTGTCACTCCTGTTGACAATTACTCCTGTTACGATTTCGTCCAAAATGTTACTGAAAGGTTTCCAATGTGACCATAAAAGTCTTTAGACATAAAATTCTTCCGGATCTGAAAATCGAAATCAAACCAGAATTTCCATGTTATCAAAATTAAAAAAGTTTCATTTTTACTTTACCCACTGAAGTAGCATGACGTCGTGTGTTGCACATACCTAAAAATTTCATGAAGCAAATCCAAAATGTCCTTCCAACATGAAATCAAGTAAATAAACCAAAATGATTAATAGCTTACAATCACTGAATGACGCATTTCCAAGCAGTATTGTTTACACAAGTTATCTATAACAAAATCGTAAGCATTAATTGCACACAGTAAACATTTAGTTCGATCTATCAGATGACACGCTTCATCGGGCCTTAGGTTGCAAATGAAAGTGAGAAATCAAATGAATCAAAACTAAACGAAGATATTAGGATTGGTAGAGTGAAAAACAGCACCAGTGAAAGCAGTTCGCGTGAGCTTACTGATCTAGATGCCTCTTCAGGTGTTGTATGACGTGCTGTTTCGTTACAGGTGATAGCCCAAGAAGAAACTGTCCTTAGAATATTGTGAAAGGAAAGACTACCTTCTCTTATCTTCCCGTATCCGTTACTATAACAAGATCTCTCAATGCTATTTTGTCTCGAAGTTCCTGATTCTGCTTGAAAAAGATGTCCTGATTTCATTCTTGATTTCCTGAGACCATCCTGTTTAGATGTGTTTAAAGTAAAAACAATACACCCAGATACTTTTGCGTGGTGGATTCAACTTAGCAAGTTTTTTAAAAAGTAAGGATTTTTTTTTGTGTTTAAACAAAATACTAACGAGTATAAAGGTATTTCTTGTACAAGAAACCAAGTCAAAAACGTGTTATATATTTTTTGGTATGCGATTAGATTATGAAATAAATTATTCATTTTGAATCACATCGTGCACAGCGAATATTTGACCAGAACTAATAACCCGGTGTATTATTCATATACGACATAAATTCAACTATATCTACCACCTTAATCAGAACTGTCCCGGTAATGGTTGCAAGCTTGTAAACTTTCATGAAACTTTCATTTCTGAGATCTAATAAAATATTAGTAAATTATTAATTTTTTCTGAGATGGATTTGAGCGTAAATACACACAAATAAACCACCGGTGGATAGTAGAGCTAATATCACTCTGGAGAAACACAATTGGTAATTAAATAACCTTCCGAAAGACAAAACCTCCACTTCCTGAATGAATACGTACATGAAATAACTCTACCACAAAAACTGTATCTCCATCTACATTTAGTTTTACAGAAAAAAGCTATCATAGAATTTAAATTGAACGATTGTCACTAATCGAGGGCGCTTTTAACATGAAAAATGCTGTAGCGATTTCGAAATAAATATTGTAAAATAATCCATGATCAAATAGGATAAACTTAATTCCATGTTGTTCATTGATTTTTTCTTAAATTTTCTTGTCACCTTCATTAGAATCACCTCTTCAGAGTTTTCAAACTGATCTTTGGGCAATATGATACAAGGGACAAAAGGTCAATAATAGACATTTTTAACGCTCGCATTTTAATTCCCGGTGCTACTTAAAGAGTCAAATTTACTGTCTGTGAAAGTTGTAATTTATAAAATAATGTCTGCCTCCCGATTTTTTTTCACTTGCTTCGCATTTCTGCTCCATAGATTTCTTCTAAAACAGTCTAATTAGTCCATATGTTGAACAACAAACGAAGTATTTCTAATAGAGAGCCACTTTATATATATACAAAGGATTTTGAATAAAAGATTGATTGCAAACAATTTGTTGTGACTCACCTTTTCTTTTTATCCATTATTGGTTGGTTAGGATTTCTATGGCGCAAGAAACAGATCATGCAAATCATTGTTATGACGTCAAGTAGTTCGACGTATACAAGAATAGTTTTACCTAAATACTCTCAAGGGAGTTATATGAATTAAACCTGCAGCACCTACAGCTTGCAGACTCGTAGCACAATGGGCAAATCGACTGAGCCAAGGCGGCCCCAATTATTACAAATATTTCAAGGATACCATTTATATTCAAAATAAACTTCAAATGAAGTCATACAAAAGGCACAAATTTAAATTGTTGGAGAAGCAAGTTCGATTTCTGAAGCTTATTCTGGGTGAATTTCTCTCTTCTGCATCAGTAAACTCCTTATGTCAAAATGATGTTCTCTGTTTTCCCTTGCGTCATATAAAACTACCAACCAAACAAAAGGCAAAATCGAAAATGCATCAGTGGATTCATTTTTACTCTAGCAAGAAACCGAATAGCATGAAACCACATTTATATTTTCGGGTTAGCAAACAAAAGTAAGTATATAGTATATACTCAATCTTTGCCTCTTAACTCACCTGGAGGTTATTTTAGCCATTAGAAAAAGTGACCAGACCTTTATGAACGAGATACCTCGTCTCAGAAAGATGCCCGTCCAGATTGCGATCTCGTCATCACCTGCTAAATATAGCCTGATGACGAGATATCTCGTCATTAGCAAAATTAGTCAGATTTGATGGACGAGAAATATCGTCGAAACGACTTGGAGAGTTAAAATTGCGACTCACGGAAACCAAAAAGCTTCCCGCGTGTCTAACAACCCGACGACATACAACAAGAAAACACACTTTTCGAATCACGAACCAACCCAAGCATCCTCCCACCACACACACAAATAATCGCATATAATCGCGATCCCAGTCAAAGCAAAACTCCATCTTTTACATAACCGTTTTAACCGAATCACACCACCGAATGTAAATAAAAGTGAAAGGTTCATCCCGCGCCCCTTTTGGAATAAAATTTTCCCGACCCTTCACCAAATAATTAAAACCATTCCCTCCCCACATCGAAATTTTCTTACCAGAAATGCGCAAAACTGAATCCGTCCTCCGGATCCGATGCATACCTTTTGCACGGGGTTGGATATCATAGAGGCAAAGGGAGAGAGCGAGGAGACGCACACAACACAGAAAAGAATTTTATTAGTCTCCTCTTCTTTCGCTCGTGGAGCGTTATCCCGTCATCTTGTTTGGCCTTTATTCATTGTGGAGGGGAGGAGCGGGCTTATGCAAATTGCACAAATTCTCATCCCTTTCTCCTTCATTGAGTCGAGGGGCGATAATAAAATGTGCATTCTTAGAAGGCTTTTCAGCGAGTTCCCTTTTGATTTCTCTGCTGCTGCTGCTGCTGCACAACTCTTCCCTCTCCGAGAGTCCTCTCTCGTCTTTGGAAGGGGGGTGTCGCGAGTTGGTGGAAGGATCCCCCCTCTTCGGAGGAACGCTTCGCTCTTAAAACGCAGTTCCTCGGCGAGAACTTAATACGGGAGAGGTTTGTTCTTGACTGGCCATGTTTAAAGCGTCGGGCGTGTCGCCGAAAGTGCTTTTGTCTGTGCTTCTGGGAGACATTTTCGGGACTCTACGACTCAGAGGACTAATGGGACAACGCATCCCTGTCTGAGGTGGGACTCGATACTGGATCGCATTGGTTCAATGACGTAGGCAGGGTGGAAGGAAAGTTTCGTTTCCAACGACCTGTCCACTCCAGGGAGGGGGGGGGGAAGGGAATGATGTGGCGGAAAGGAACTGCAACGATTTCAAGACTTTCCTAAGAATGATTATTTAAAATCTACGCGCTCGTGGCAGTGGCGGATCAAAGTTCTGAAATGAATGTTGTATATCTTTCTGTCGTTATTAAACTTTGCAGCTTTTATTTAAAGCTGGGGTGGTCAGTAACATAGACGTGAAATATAACGTCATGCAAATTCGTAAAACTAGTAGTGACTCCACTGTTAAAGTATAGCAGTTACGAGTTATGCTACTTAGTGTGAATATAAGTACGCTGAGCATTGCTATTGAGGATCAAAGTTTTCAAATGTATGTTGTATACCTTTCTGTTGTTGTTAAACTTTGCAGCTCTTAATTAAAGCCGTGGTGGTGAGTCACATAGACGTGAAATATAACGTCATGCAAATTCGTAAAACTAGTAGTGACTCCACTGTTAAAGTATAGCAGTTACGAGTTATGCTACTTAGTGTGAAGATAAATACACCGAGCATTGCTATTGAGGATCAAAGTTTTCAAATGTATGTTGTATATCTTTCTGTCGTTGTTAAACTTTACAGCTCTTAATTAAAACTGTGGTGGTCAGTAACACAGGCGTGAAATATAACGTAATTCAAATTCGCAAAACTAGTAGTAACTCCACTGTTAAAGTACAGCAGTTACGAGTTATGCTACTTAGTGTGAAGATAAGTACGCTGAGCATTGCTATTGAGGGAGCTTAAAAAAACTCTATAAACGAACTGTGCCTGGAATGTATGGTATGTACGTGAGATATAACAGGAACACTCCCTGGTGCAACACGAGGTGGTGGAAATTACACCAAGTGGTTCATATATCAATCCATGTGGTGCCATGATGAATAATGTTAGTTTGAATCGACACTGGAAAAATTAAAGATACTCATTTCATTTATTCTTAGGAAAAGTATTCTTACATAAAAGTATTTATATATTTTTTTATTTCTCGTGACACCTCACAACACCTCGCAATTTTGAACCGAGTTCATATGTAAAGGTCCCTTCTGAGCTGGCACTCCGCTATTCAAACTTCCACACCACATCAACGTGAGGACATTTGAGGCCATGACAGATATAGCGTGAGCCGGCCCCAACGTACTTGACGATCTTAGTTGAATCGAGTTTAGAATTCGAAACCCACCCGTTGCTAATTCATTCCCTATACTTCAAAACCGAGCTATCCCATGACCTTCTGATTTTAGATTAGTTTACTTGGATTAAATTATTTCCAAGCATTTTTGAATTACATAGAGAAATATCGTATTTTTCTCCATTAGTAGTTCATCCCAGTCAACCGTCGATAATTCATCAATGACGTCGTCAAGGTTGGATTCAATGCTTCATTGCATTGAGTCCGGCGTAGTCTTTCGTCACCTGACCGTGGTTCAGAATTATGTGGTGTTGTCTGGACCGTCGTCAATAGCCCGTTTTGTTGCTCCTGTGTGACTCTAAAGCAAATAGCTACCTACCGTCGTTGTTTTGGGGATGAATGTGATTGTGAGAGGCTTTGTGATGATGTGGATTGCAAGCCATTCAAAGTCTTCTCATGAGTCGTGTCTCAAAAAAAGTTTTGTATGCTGTCATTGTAAATATCCTGCATCGTATCAACTAATGAACGATAATATTTCGAAATTATATTTTGCATTACATTTAGTAAAATTATTGGTTTGGTTCGTTGCTCTACAGTCGATATTTGCCACACGAAGGTTAATTAGACAGGCACTGCTTAAAGTGGATTCTAAACCACTGCGAAACAATCCTTGCCAAAAAAAATAATATAAGTTACTTGCATGCAGAGTTGGATCGTGTTTAACTCACTTTTACAGTATGGATTAATTTCAAATCGAAGTATCAAAGGCACATATTGAGGTAATGGTAATTTTAGTTAACGTCGTACTAGAGCAACACAACGGGCTATTGAAGACGGTCCGGGATCAGTCCCTTAAGGGAAAGATCCGAGGACAACACCTCGTAATTTTGAACCACGGTCAGATGACGAGGTACATATTGAGAATAAAACACTCTTTAATTCACATTTTTCGATGCTACTATTTTCATGCTCGTTCATATTTTCAAGGTGATAAAAAATACATAGTCACATTATAATTGGTTCAAAAGAGATATTATGCAATAAAAATGCTATAATTTTCATCTTTTGACCTCAAAACTAATAGGTAGTTTTTAAGCAGATGTACGGTAAAAAATAGCTTTGCCAATCAATAAGTTTATGTTCTAAGCCAACAATGTGAATGAGCTAAATATAATCTTCAGATGATGAAACAATAAAATTAAAACTCAATAATCCTCCGTTTAAGTAATGTTTTTTAAGCGAAAAGTAATTAATTGAACGCTTTTTAAGAAAAGTAATGTTTTAGAATTTCATATTACTATATGAAAAATCATTTAGGTAACACATGTTTATACAATGTAGTGTTTAGGTATTCTTAGCTAATGTCATTAGAATATTTCTCGTGGTATATCTGTTGAAACGCTTTTAATGAAGTATGAATGTCTTTCAAATCAAAGGTATTACTCAGCTTTTTTTGGTACAACTCTGTAAAGAGGCGGACAATAAATTCCCAAGAAAACTTGTTAAGCACGCTAAATTATCTGCTGAAATGATGGTTGAGTTTCTAAACTTTGGAAACAGGGCCCAAATATGTATTTTACTCGTTCCTTAAAGCGTTTCGAGGGGCTTTAAAAGCTCATCTTCGCGAATGAGACTTCAAGTCTTTGTGTCTAGAAGGAAATCGTAAGGAACAGTTGTGTCTGGAGAAATACTTGATAGTTCCCAAATATATAAGTAGTTCGGATGTCTAGACAGAACATATTATGTACTTGTGTGAAAAGTTTGCAGACACAAAGACTTTAAGTAGTGTACTCGAACCTAAATTCTAGTAAGACTACGCTATATCGAAATAATATGGTTTGTTGAAATACCTGTATAAAAAAAGCTGTAAAATTGTAAGTTAATAACATTTATTTCTGAATCAACGCAAATTGAGCATTTCTTTCAAAATATCTATATATATAATTCTCTTACGTGGCACGCAAAAAAGACGTTATTTGTAATCGAGTTTTGGCAACACTATACGATTGTTTGTTTATCGCGAAGTCTCGCGCATCGATTGAATTTATAGCGTTATCGGATGAAATTTTATTGAAAAAAAAAGGGAAATTTTAATGAGCTGTTGCAGTTAGTTTATAATAGAGATCAAAGAAAGCGGAGGATATTTTCAGAGCCATTTAAAAAACGGTCCTTTTCAGGGCCAACAATTATAGTTCAACAAGACGCTTCCACTACAACTTTCGGCAACAAACTCAATGAAAAAGTGTGGGTCGTTTGAGTGCTGGGAAAATGTACACACAAAAACATGCTGGGTATTTAATTTCCAAAGCAACGCTCACATTTCGAGTCAAAATTTGCACAAAGTTTTCATTTGAATTCTGATTTTAGAGATACTGTAATATTTTTTCTGTAATACAGCAAATTTAGATTTGAAAAACATTTTTTTGGTAACATATTTTGTAAACAATCCCTTCTGCTAGGACACATGTCTTCATTGAGGCGAGCGAAGCGAGCATAGGTTCGCGCAGCGAACCAATGAGGATTGCGAAGCAATCCTCCGGGGGTTGGCGAGCGTTAGCGAGCAGGGGGCAGGCCCCCTAGTTTAATTTATTATTTTAACTAGTTTTTTAATATGAAACAGTTTGTAATATCTTAAATAACATGTCTACTCAACATACTTTTAAGCTGCCTACCTGGTAGAAGTCATAGCGTTTGTTTGCTACCTAGTAGGTCTCGTGATCGAATCCCTGTTTGTATAAGCTTGTTGATTGTATATGTTAGGACTTTCACAAATAGCCAAAAGTTCGCCCTTTTCTGTGCCAAAGAGGGTCGGGCACTTGTAAAAAAATAAAATTCATCTAAGAATTTAGTAAAGCAACACAACTAAAATTAATACAAAAGAATAAAAATACAAATCTTTAGCAAAAATTATATATAAAACTAACAAAAACTAAAATTGTTTTTTATTTGAAGTTTTCAAATTCCGTAACACACCGAAAGAAACTCATATTTTCTATCTCAAATTTTTCGTGCTAGTTGAAGTACCGAGAAAACATCTCTAGTTAAAAACAGTACCACACAGCGAATTTTTTAATAATTCTTTTAAATTCAAAGACTCGTGGCAAATAAATATGAATTAGACACTGAGCATTAAAAAAATTAACGGATTAATACAATAGATGCACTACCTCTCCGCTCTAGAATATTCTCGTTTAAACATTTCTTTAAGTTTTAACTTCATATTTAATCACAATTTCTAATAGTTGAGATCACGCAAGAACATTGGTCTACGTTAAATCATTAACAACATCACAGTAAGAACAATTTCGTTCGATACTTTTAAAAGGATGGAAACTGTTTAGTAGTGCCTTTAAGCTACGATAAGAATTCATCGGGGTGTTGATCATAATACCAAAAATAAGCACGTCATTTCAAATGCTAAGCATTTGACAGTTAGCTATTGACCCCCTCTGACCTCTCAATACCCTTGAATTTCATTTAATGTTTTAAAGTGCCCTACACACGTCCAAATAGTGCGAGTTCATAGACTGGTCGGGGGTCCTAGAGAATACACCTAAGAGAGTCAACAAGGTCAATGCCAAGGAAAATGTTCAGATAAGCAGTCGTGATCGTTAGCAGACGGAAGTCTAGTTGACTTCAGATATATAAACTAAACAAATGTTAAGTATCGTGCAATACCTGGATCTTTTCCAAACCACATATATGCGATCACTGCTTTAAGAGCAGCACATTTAAACCTCTTGGGTGCTATTCCGACGAGGTGCCTCATCATTAGCAGATCTTGATAGACGGAAGACCTCGTCAGTAGAAGAAAACCGACCAGACCTTGATCTCGTAACCATAAGAGAATCGTCAGTATCTTGAAGTCGAGATATCTCGTAAATAACAAAATTAGTCAGATCTTGATGGAAGAGATATCCCGTGAATCCACTTGGAAGATTTGGGGTTTGAAGATCTTGGAGAAAATTAAATTCCTTTGAAAGTATCAGTATCAGATTAGATTACGACTTTTTGAACACGGCATAGCAAATTGCATCTAATTACCGGCAAGAAAAGGAGCCGACCAACCGGTATAGTGGTTAAGGTGTTAGCCTCTAGATCGGAAGGTTCCTGGTTCGAATCCGGGTCCGGGCATGGATGTTTGTAAACGTATGGTGTAGAGGCGGCTGGTGCACCTTAAATCTGTCGTGGCCGAAAGTCCTCACGTTGGGTTGGCGTGGAAGTTTGGAGAGTGGGGTGCCAGTTCAGGTGTTGCTTCGTCATCTGACCGTGGTTCAAAATTACGAGGTGTTGTCCTCGGATCTTTCCCTTAAGGGACTGATCCCGGACCGTCGTCAATAGCCCGTTGTGTTGCTCTAGTACGACGTTAACTAAAAATTACCATTTACCGACCAACCGGTCTGGTGGTTAAGGTGTTAGCCTCTAGATCGGAAGGTTCCTGGTTCGAATCCGGGTCCGGGCATGGATGTTTGTAAACGTATGGTGTAGAGGCGGCTGGTGCACCTTAAATCTGTCGTGGCCGAAAGTCCTCACGTTGGGTTGGCGTGGAAGTTTGGAGAGTGGGGTGCCAGCTCAAGTGTTGCTTCGTCATCTGACCGTGGTTCAAAATTACGAGGTGTTGTCCTCGGATCTTTCCCTTAAGGGACTGATCCCGGACCGTCGTCAATAGCCCGTTGTGTTGCTCTAGTACGACGTTAACTAAAAAATTACCAATTACCGGCAAGAAAAGGTATTGTAGCGAAAATATCCATAAATACATATTTGTTGTGTCCAGGTGGCATCTGTCTTTTAATGGAATAGATGGAACATGTGCTCGCGACTTCATGTTATTTCTCCCGATCGCTCGGTTTTGAGGTCTGTCACGCGGTGTTAAGAGGGAGCACGAATTCTAATGGGACTAATTTTGGCTTGATTAATATGACAATTCAGAGTGATTAAAAGCACGTTCGCTTTTCGATAGCAAATCGACTCAATTAGAATCCCAAATTCTTGTGAACACTTCTGAGATCTTGTTACAACGGCTCCACACACACGCTCCATCTATTTCATTAGATCGATGGCCTGGTGAGGATGATGTAATATTTTGTTTTTCATCGACCTTCTAATGTCGGAGCTGTAGGCACAACCCGCTTATTCAGAGGCCACACAGTCATTCTAAACGTACGCCAGTACTGACCACCAAACTGATTGGCCCCCAAACAAGCACATTTCCTTTGGATTATTTATCTAATACACATCCTACTACTTCACCTTAAAAAACTTTTGTAGCATCTTAGCTTCATAAAATATGCCATATTTAACCACCTAAGATAAAATCAAACGCTATTGATAAATACAATGATTGGATGATTTTTAATGGTTTGTCATATTTGTCCAAGCTGCGCCAAACGCAATACATATGTCATGTAATGGACATACACATATACAACGAAAGTGCTACTGACATAATTGACACCCAATCCGAATCCGAACCTCCACCACCTACAGCTCGCAATTTTACAGTTTGTAAGACTTCATTTAAGGTTGGCGGGTTGATGAATTAAAATCGATCTGGACCAAAAAAAACAGGCAATGGGCGACAGTCCAGGATCAATACCAAAGGCAAAGATCAGAGGAACACACATAGTAATTTTGACCTACTGTGAACGGATGATTTAATACCTGAGCTGGCACCCCCACTCTCCAAACATCCAAACCACGCCAACGTGAGGACATTTGAGGCCACGACAGATTTAACTACGCCATCACCTACTCGACTCTTGCTGTGCGTGTCCACTACACTAACAACCTTCGAGTTGTAGGCGGTGTAGGTTCAATTCCTGTCAGGTGTATTCCTCCCTGGATGGTAATTTGGTAATTTTTAGTTAAAATCGTACTAGAGCACACTCGAATGTGCTGTTGATGATGGTCCGGGATCAATCCCATAAGGAAAAGATCCGAGGACAACACCACGTAATTTTGAACCACGGTCAGATAACGAGCCAACACCTGAGCTGGCACTCCACTCTCCAAACTTCCACACCAACCCAGCTCGAACACTTTCGGCCACGACAGATTTAAGGTGGTCCAGCCGCCTCTACACTATACGCTTACAAACATCCATGCCCTGACCCGTATTCGAAGGTTGGATTCCTGGCTCGAATCCGTTTCAGGGGGCCAACTCATGTGTTGCCTCTTTATATGACCGCGGTTCAAAATTACGTGGTGTTGTCTTCGGATATTTCCTTTAGAGGATTGATCCAGGACTGTCGTCAATACCCCGTTGTGTTGCTCTAGACCAACGTTAATTAAAATTACCTTTACCTTAACTTAACTACCTGACCGTTTGTAGGCCCCTAGGTGTATTTCTCTTCTTTGTCAGTAAAACTTTTATTGTGTGTGCCCCTATTATTTGGTAATTGATAATTTTAGTTAACGTCGTACTAGAGCAACACAACGGGCTATTGTCGACGGTAAGGGATCAGTCCCTTAAGAGAAAGATCCGAGGACAACATCTGGTAATTTTGAATCACGCTCAGACGACGAAGCAACACCTGAGCTGGCACCCCACTCTCCAAACTTCCACACCAACCCAACGCGAGGGCTTTCGGCCACGACAGATTTAAGGTGCACCAGCCGCCTATACACCATACGCTTACAAACATCCATGCCCTGACCCGGATTCGAACCAGGAACCTTCCGATCTAGAGGCTAACACCTCCTATTATTTGATATTGTGTGTCTTTTGTCTGACACATCATGGCCAAACATGACCCTTGCCCATAAGACACAGTAAAACAAGCAACCACCCCTACTATTGCGATTTGGAAACAGTCTTTTGGAAACATGTGGTATTCTGAAATTATTATATTCCAAAAATAGATAACGCTGAAGGCAAGCCCATTGAGCCTCAATATGTACGATGGTTTTATAAATTTCAGTCTCAACATTACTTGTCCCTCACGGTACAGGAAACGTTTCCCATTCGTTGGGGCTACCTCATCCCATGGCGTGTGATGTCCCTTCACGCGAATGTGGGTCACAGCGCACCACACCATTTTCCACCTCGATCTCTCTCCTTGCAAGATAACTAGGGGGAAACGAAGCGGTCGTGTCGATGGGAAAGAAGACTTAGCAGGAAATATTTGTCGCCCTGGTGTGGAATTTCTCCTTCCGCGGACGAGATTAATGGGCGGGATGGCGCAGTTTTATTTGTCAAAACTTGGGATCCGAAAGAAAAGAATGGCCCTTCCGCGTTATCCACGAGCTTCTCCCCAGAAATGCATAAATCCTGACACTTTTAGCGAGGCACTCGGAGAGATTATTTGGGATGCTTAAAGATTATCTTGGATTGGGGATTTTTATGCAGGGCTTCTGTTGGAATTGCGTCTGCGGGGCTCTGGTACAGCGACTCTCAACCGGTGGGTTGTTTCACCAACCTCACGGATGGTTTGCGTTGTGAGGTTTATTTCATTTCAAAGGCTTATTTTAGAAATTGTGACGAGGATTTTCACAGTAATTCAAGTGTTAACTTTTATTAAAAAGCATAATTAAATTGAATCTGTGAGTGCAGAAATCATATTGACACCTCAGTTTCAATGGATAACAACTCAAAGGAAGGATTTTCCCAATAATTCAAGTGTTGACTTTTATTAAAAAGTAGAATTAAATTGAATCTATGAGTGCAGAAACCATATTGATACCTCAGTTTCATAATGTAACAACTCAAATGAAGGATTTTCCCAATAATTCAAGTGTTGACTTTTATTAAAAAGCATAATTAAATTGAATTGTTGAGTGCAGAAACCATATCGATACCTCAGTTTCAAAGGGTAACAACTCAAAGGAAGGATTTTCACAATAATTCAAGTGTTGACCTTTATTAAAAAGTATAATAAAACTGAATCGTTGGGTGCAGAAACCATATCGATACCTCAGTTTCAAAGGGTAACAACTCAAAGGAAGGATTTTCCTAATAATTCAAATGTTGACCTTTATTAAAAAGTATAATAAAATTGAATCGTTGATACCTCAGTTTCAAAGGGTAACAACTCAAAGGAATGATTTTCCTAATAATTCAAATGTTGACCTTTATTAAAAAGTATAATTAAATTGAATCGTTGAGTGCAGAAACCATATAGATACCTCAGTTTCAAAGGATAACAACTCAAGTCACAAAACTTTTGACTTCAGTACGAAACGATTAAAAAAACGACTATGGAACTGAAATATTTCTAGATTGATCAAACATTTTTGGGTCGTCAGTAGCCCGTAGTGTTGTCAATCTCTTTGGAACTGGTAACTAATTGTTTTAGTAATCGTTTCATACACTTAACTCAAATCACAAATTTTTTTAATTGATCTTCGACTGATTTATTTTTATTAAAAGTTTTTAAGTGTTCAACTACAGTTTAGCTAAAGTTTTATCTGTGCGTACTGTTTTCAAAAATTTAATACTAAGCGCTTTCTAATATTTTGAATGAAATTCAAATCAACCAGTATTTTACTTAAGACACTCGTTCAGTTGACATTTTTTATCCAAAATTTTTTAATCAAATTATTTAACCCTTGTTCATTTCATGTTTTCACCTACACAAATTTACAGTTTTGACATGTTTTAACCCATTTGTATGTTCTAGCGCTATGTGTCAAAACAAAAAATCTTAACATAACTACCTTAAAATGATATCTCGTTTTCTGAGTAACGAAAAACTAAATTTATAAAAGTAAACTAGCATCAAACTGGCAAATACTATTTTTCGAAATAGTTTTTCATATTCGCGTCATTGTTGTGTTGTTGATGATATATCACCGGGAATGTAATATTTAAAGTATTCTTGGTCTTTTTTTTTATTAATTTTAAACTACTTAGTTAAAAAAAAATTCAAATTAAATTCTGCTCTTAAAAATTATATGCATTTGTTTTAGACTTATTCTCTTTTTATAAATGCTGCTTATCTTAAATTATATTTAGTTTACTTTAGTGGACTATGAAAAAATGATTCAATGTTTAAATATTTGTTGAATTTCGATTCCAAACGCAATACATTCATTCTTAACATATTCATAATGAATATTTCTGCACAAAACACTTCAAAATCGTTATTATTACTATTTAAAGTTTAGAAAATACAACAGTTCATAAATGTTTATTAAGTGTTGTAATAGCTTTGGATTCGACCAGTCCTGATTTGATTGCTTTTTTGATTTTGCATTCTTTTTTAGAGGAATACATGGAATAAATTGTGTTTTGCAATTGGAAGATTGTTGACTGAAAAGGAGTAATATTAGGCAGAAAACTGAATAAGAAAAGTAGTGTAACTTCTTTATGGGAAAACGACAAATAAAGTTTAAAAAAATATATGTATGTGATATTTGGTAATACTACTGATCGAAAACGTCACTCTTTTTCTTTCTAAAAACAGAGTTCTGGTGAATGAATGATTTATTGGAATAGCTACTGGTTGAGTCCAAAAGAACTAACATGGTATCAGGCACGTATTCAGGAAAGTAGCACTTGAAGAGTTAGTGACGTTTGTCGCTCACCTCACCACCACAGTAAACGGGGCATTGTTTTAACTGGTTTCTGTATAAAAAGTGAATGAAGGGACCATGCCCGGTCATAAGCCATACAACTTGTTTGTAGTGAGAATGGCAAGGTACACTATGGAGTTAAGTTTTTAAGGGCATTTGCCTTTTAGGGAGCCGGCATTAAACTTTGCCTCAGCTGAATTAAGTCTAGTTTTAATTGTTGTATTAACCATGAATAAGGTCAGTAATCTCCGACCCCTCGCTATAAACCAAAGCAAGTATCACGAAGTGGTCAGCCAACTCGATCGCATACAAGGCCCTTCAGGAGCCTTGGCCCAATTTATTTCAAAATAGTGTATATGTGCATACAGTGTGTTTCGAAAATATCTGGCCAAATTGTAGAGAATGGTAGATGGATCCATACTAAGCATCTTTTGTCAATGAATTTGATACCGAATATCCCTCATTTAAGTAGCAGAGAGCACTGTTTAGGTCAGTCAATAACAGCGTGAAAAACATCATTCCCTGCTCGGACTTTCAACGGTATGAATCGTTAAACGAATTCACAGCTTGCCGCTTAAAACCGAGAGGGAAATGACAGCAGAAGCGATGTTATCGAATGTCCTAAACAGATCTACCGTCTAAAGCGCAATTTTCGAACACACAAATTCCCTGACGAAAATGTTTACTTTGGCCTCTCTATCACCATATACAATTGTCTAGATACACTACAATAATGGACCGGACAGGTCCCCCACGTGCTGCAATTACATTAGCAACCCTTCTGGGATTACTTACAACAAGGTTTCGATACACAGCTATGGGAATTTGTGTCCATTCCTGCTGCAAGAATATCGCCAGATCAGCTGTAGATATCGGACGTGGTTCCCTGGTCAGTAAGCGTCGCTCCAACTCGTCCCACAAATGTTCTAAGGGGTTCAGGTCGGGACTCTAAGCAGCCAAGGGAAAACGTTTTACATTCATATCTCGATACCACTGCTTGACAGATGCTGCAACATGACATGCAGCGTTGTTGCCTAGGAATTAATATTCGTACATTCCATAAAATTACCGGAGCGTAGGAAGAACCTGATTGTCCAAAATGTTCATGTATGCGTCGGAATTCAAGTGACCAGGAAAAACATTCAAAGGTACCAGGCCACACCACGAAAAACACCCCGAACAAGCAGTCGGATTTTATGCAAATCCGCTGGCGTCCGGTAATTATTGTAGGGCAGTGTATTTTCGAAACACCCCGTATTGCTTTTTTTTTTGTCTAAGTCTTCTGATTTGTTATGTCAATTTAATTACCTGACGTTGTTGGGCAAAACTTGGCCAATTATGGCCCATTCGCCTACAAAACCCATCCAACCACTTGCCTTCTGATCAGATCCCCGCTACACGAATTCGGTTACATCACACAGCACAGCTCGACGGCAAGTCTTCAACCGTCTGTCTCTCAAACCATAAATCGCACCTGAAATGATTTGTGACTACACTCCATCCCTAATACGAAACCTCTCTTGCAGGAAACACGGCGTCAGCATCGAAATAAAAGGAAGCGAGGTGTCCGAAAAAAAAAGGGGGAGACAGGCAGCGGGCAAACGTATCGGAAAGTGGCCGAAAAGAGGGGGGCTCTCCAGCGCGCAACGTAAATCACGTCCCCCGATCGAAGCGATAAGATGGACTGCGACCGATAAACGGACCGTAGTCCAGGGAGAAAGGTGCGGACAACACGGGGAGAAAGTGAAATGAGATATGGGCAGAAGGGGTGAGAAATAGGAGGAAGAGGAACACAAATAAAAAACGGACCGGCTCCCCACAAGTCATGCGGATCATTACAGATCGTTAGAGACGCGTGTTTGGAGGAGAAAAGGAAGAAAAAAGAGGAGAAAGAGAAAGTGGTAAAAAGAAGTCGGATGTCGTGCGGAACTGGGCATGCATGGCCTACATCGAAGTGCTGTTGTGGGACAGATAGTGTAATTTTCGCCTTGAAAGGCTTTCGCTGCCCAGCGGGTGACGGAGTTTTAATGCTTACGATTACGCAAGTTCTGGTCTAGGCGTTTAGATACTGCGTATACAATGGCATGTAAAACAACCCTGCTTTTGGTTTATCTTTGCGTCGAAAACTGGCCTTGTAGTGACCAGCTCTAATGGGACAGATAGTGTAAATTTTGTCAGAAGACTTTCGCAGCCTATTAGGTGACGGAGTTTCAATGCTTCTCAGGATTAAGTTTCTGGTCTACGCGTTTAAATACAAAAGATACGGTGAGGTAATTTAGATAAGATAATTTTAATTAACGTCATACTAGGGAAACACAACGGGCTATTGACGACGTTCTGGGATCAATCCCCTAAGGGATAGATCCGAGGACAACACCTCGTTATTTTGAACCACGGTCAGATGACGAGCAACACATGATACCCCCCCCACGCCCCCCCATCCATGCCCGGACCCGGATTCGAAATGGAACCTTCCGGCTAACACCTTAACCACTTTACCGGTTGATCGTTGCTAAAAATACAATTACATGTAGAACAATCCTGCTGTAGGTTTATCTTTGCGTCGAAATCTGGTCTTGTAGTGACCAGCCTCTAATGGGATAGATTGGTCTACGCGTTTAAATTCTAAAAATACAATGGCATGTAGAACAATCCTGCTGTTGGTTTATCTTTGCGTCGAAATCTGGTCTTGCAGTGACCAGCCTCTAATGGGATAGATTGTGTAATTTTTGCCTTGGAAGACTTTCGCAGCCCATTAGGTGATGGAGTTTCAGTGGTCAGGATTCAGTTTCTGGTCTACGCGTTTAAATACTGAAAATATAATGACGTGTGAAACAACCCTGACGTTGGCGTATCTTTACGTCGAATGTTATCCTGTAGTGACCAGCTTCTGTTACAAAAATCTGTTCCGTACTTTCACCAGTTTGTACAACACGTTTGATACGACGTACTTGACTTCCCTCCATTCCGAAGGAAAAGAACCGAGCATTGCAAATGGAAAAGGAGGAAGGAAAGTTTTAAGGTAGGTAGTTAGTTAATATCACACTAGAGAAACACAGCGGGTTATTGGCGATGGTATGTGATCAATCTCGCTGAGAAGGATCCCTGGACATCCTTCTCGTAATTTTGATTCACGGTCAAATGATGAGGTCAACACTCCAATCTCCAAACTTACACACCACGCCAACGAGAGGTGGGGACCCGTTATATCCACTCCTTATAAACCAAAAGTCTGACTTTGTCTTGTAAAATTACTAAAATGTAAATAGACGGATTTAAAGACTACCAAACATAAATTTGATTGACTAAAGCCAGTTTTCGGAGCCCTCACCATAAGACATCGGAGCCCTCACCAGAACATTAAAAATTGAGATAGATAATTATCATTTACGTAAACAGATTTCTTAACATGTTGTTGAACATATTGCAGTTTTCTGTGAAGAGGAGTGTATTGATTTACTAAACTAGTACCAACAACTCATTTAAAACCGCTCTAATTTCTTGCTATGAAAATCGTTCCAAGCTTGACTAAAAATCATTCTCGGAGGTTAAGGACTCCTTTCAGCAAATAAAAAATCAGCTATTGAAGCGAGAGAGCATCAAAACAGAGCAATAAACTACATGCAAAGTATCAATCTCAGAACCACGCGCGCTGGTCGTGTTCCAGTACTGAAAACATTCTTTTAACCTCCAAGTTGCAAAGCAAAGTAGCAAGAGTGAAAAGAAACTCGGTAAAAGCGACTTCCAGGAACTGTAAAATTTGAGACGAAAAGAACGAGACAAGTTCAAACGCGTGTTGCTTTCTTCGCAGTGAATTCGCCGCTAAATTTCAAAAGACTCGAAATTTAGCGAAGGCAAAGGGAAAAAAAAGACAGTCGCTTTAGTTTTCAGACGGAGACTGTTTGAATCAAGCCGCGGTGGGAAGTCAACGTACTTTTTAGACAGGCTGGAAGGCAAGTCTGTAGGTAGACGCACATTTCAGGCAGGAAGAAACAGCAAAAATGGCTCAGCCTTAAAGTTTATGTACCTGTCGGCCGGCTTGTGTACAACAGTTGCTAAAACTCGTCTTAACGTCTTTGAGGGAACGAGCATTTTTCTTCGTGGGGAAGAAACCTGGCAATCATTTGGAACATTGCGCAGAGGCTGATCTCGCGCGAAATGCTTTTACTCGTTTTAAGTTTCGAGTGAGAATTTTTAATAAAAGAAGCTAATGGTTTTTTAAAAGATTGCGTGTGTTCCAGCTCTGGTTTTTAAGAACAAGAAGGAAATGGCTAGTTTTTGAACTGGCTTCTATTTCAGTAAAAATTACCCGCTTTGAAAAGTTATGGAAAATTTTCTACTCAGAATATTTCTACTTTTAGAAAGAATAACTGAAACTACGTTTTCTTCACACAAATGGCAAAGATCATACAGCAGAGAGAGAGAGAGAGAGAGAGAAATACAAACAGGAAGGAATCTAACCTGCGCGGCCTACAACTAGACTAATGCTAGAGTAATGGACAGACCCAATAATCCAAGGCGATCCTTTTACAACATGGTTGCTAATAGCCCGTTGTGTTGCTCCAGTGCAAAGTAAATTATTTAAACATTACTAAATTATTAAACAACCTACTACCCTTTATAACAAACAAATTTTCTACTTTCATTAATAAACAAAAATGTTAAAAAAGTTAATTTGTGTATGATACGTAAACCTTACGACTGGTGCAATGTTATTCATAAATTTCTCTTTTACAAGTTGAACTATATATTTTTTATACAATCAGAAATGCATATTTTATACATAACTATGGTTTAATAAATGCTTCAATCGTTGACTCTTCTAAACATGTCTAGATTAGCCCTCATGTAGCAAATCCAAATGTCCAGCTGTGTTACTCCTGTGGGACGATAATTAAATACCGATCTAACTATTTATAGGTGAAAAAACCTAATAATGTCATTTTCACCCATCTTTTAGAAAAGAGTTACCTTATAGTAGTGACAACCAAATGCTTTTATTTCTTTTCGTTGGTATCCAAGGCACATTAATCCTCCAAGTAGTTTCGTCTAGCTATCTCTTCCATCAAGATCTGACCAACTTTGACAGTGACAAGATATCTCATCACCAAGATATTGCCGATTTTTTTTATGGTGACGGCATCAAGATTTGGTTATTTTTTCCTAATGACCGAGCTATCTCATCAAGACAATCATCAAAAGGGTTAAAGATGAATGTCTCTGTATCCATACATTCTGGGTGGTCGCCAATAACCCACCCGATAACCATTTCTTGTCAAAAACCAACCCAAAGAAGTGTTGTCCATTTTTCGATTAGACGTGGAATTGCGGATATTTACACTGTCATCGAAAGATACAGGCGATAGACCTTTCAAGGTAGATGCACGGTTCAACAAGAGTACATCATAAACAGGAACTAATTCTCGATGTCCTCAAAACAAAACTTCGGGAACAACCGATAGACTACAAACATCACAGTCGAACGAAACCATGACTGTTAAACCGATTAACCCACGCATTGAAATTTACAACAGTCACTGTTTTTTTAGTATACTGATACTTTAGAATTTAAGATTTTATTACGGAGTGCACACACACACACACACACACACACACACATTTTAATTAACATAAAAAAAGCCGTCATCTCTACTATTTTAAAAGTAAGTGTTTGTCTGTGTGCTGTACGCAGTGTCCAGGCGAATCGATGGCACTTACAATATTAGAATTTGTCATTTCTTTGCGATTTTGGTATCGTTCCAGAATTTTAAAATTTAATCTAGAACATTTTAAAATTCATTGATTAGTTTTTTCCACCATTCGTCCTTCTTTCCGGAATGTGACATCACACGACCTCGAAAGAAGAAGCAAGCAGGTTTTGTGATTTTCGACCGCTGACATCATAAGCGTGTTTTGTCCCACAGCCTTGGGAACCGTGCAAAGTTTTCCATTTCTATTGTGTTTTGATTTACGTTATTGATTAGTATGACTCTCTTGCAAGCGATTTCAACTTTGTCACGGACAAACACTATTTGAAGTTTTAAATATTCGCGATCGATAAAGATAGAGTGAAAATTTCAATGGTTTTAAAATCTGCAGAACTCATTCTTAATAACATTGTTTTACATTTTTAATGGTTTCAGTATCAGCAAGATTTAATGTGTCCAGCCCGAATTTTAAATTTTAATCCAAAATATTTTTAATTAATGTATAGGCATTACGGTGTTGCCTGTGGTGTTGGTTTGCGAAACAAAACAAATGCGAATGCGTTGCAATTGCCAGGGTTGGCGAGAGTTAGCGAGCAGTGGTCACACCTGGCTCCACGAAAAGAACTGTCACGGGCTATTCCGTGCTGGCCACGCAGTGGCTAGTCATGAATATGTTAAATATTTACCTGATTGAAGTGTGGTAAACATGAATAAAAACACTTTTTTTTTAAAGTACAACGTGTCATGTATATTCAGATAGCATTTTGAATCAGTCCAAGCTGAAATCGGACGACCTAATGCTTGGCAAAGAATAAACGAATGACTGTCTGTCAGATCGCGATCTCGTTTTGAGTGCTATGTGGATTAAAATTCACGGTTTTAATAACGTACGGTTGCTCAGTTAAGGATTCGAGGAACATGTTAAGTCTAGTGTGAGGAGGGAAATAACACGCGTAACGGGCTTAATTACTTAGAGCACGAGATAGACCAGACTTAACCCTCCTGCTGGTTGTCTCGAAAAGGTTATAAGCACAATTGGCCAGAACTTGATGGAAGAGATATCTCGTCATTAGAAAAAAACTGACCAGATCTTGATCTTGTTACCAAAAAAAAAGTTGTCTATACTTTGATGACTAGATATCTCATTATCGAAATTTGTCATATCTTGGTGCATGAGGTATCTTGTCGAAACTTCTTTGAGGGTAAAAATAAATAAGGAAACATTGAAAACAAAAATGAGACATCACTAGAGTTTGGTTTGTTCCCTATTGTCACTTTTGTTACCCGAACCCATCTCAAAGGAGAGTTTGGCATCAAATTCCCTCATGCGTGTCATTAACTATTTTCTAGGTCACCATGGATTTCTTAACGTCGCGTAAGCTATTGTACTTTGATGTAAGCTTAAGCTATTGTACAATGTAGCCTGTTATGGAGCGATTCTGGCTCTACATCGTCTCAGTCAGATTTCTGATGGACGTATATTTTAGGGGCATAAATTTATATCATTTCAAAATTACGGTTTTTGTGTTGTTTGTATTTTTAACTAGCAGCGTATTGTCTTCGATTAAAATTGTATTAAAACTGAAGCCAATTACTTCTTAAACCTCCAGGGGGTTTCAACGAGATATCTCGTTCATAACGATCTGTCCAACTTTGCTAGGGACGTAATATCTCGTTATCAAAGTAATGCCGATTTTTTTTTTATGATGACGAGATCAAGATCTGGTCAGTTTTTTTCTAAATATGGGATACTTCGTCCATCAAGATCTGGTCAGTTTTACCTAAATACCTCAGATACCCTTACTGACAAGTACGAGTGAAAATACAAGTACGAGAAAATCCGCTCTTGTTCGGTGATTGAAAGTATAATTTCAGTTGTAGTATTAAAAATTATAATAAATATGTGACGGGATAACAAAAATAAATTGTGAAAAAAAGCAGATGGACTTCATATACTTAGAATTGGGGCATGATTGCCTTGCAGCTTGCACATTGAAAAAATTGGAATACATTCCTCCCAATGAAAGCATAGTTAGAACTTCCAATTCCAGCATGGATGAGGATCCCCTCCTGGTTTTCATGGGCCTTGATTCCTCTCAACAGACCCAGAACATCTTCAAACTCTATTTGAATATCAGAGATAAGATGACAATCTCTGCATTTGTCATAGAAACAAGTTATAGCTTAAAATTAGACAAAATGAATAAGAAGACTTGTTTCGAACATTCAATATCAGCTACATTTGTATGTGTGAATGATTTAAAATTTATTCCTAGATTACGCATTTCAATCTCAAGGAAAGAAAATGGAACTTCACAAGCAAAAATGGCGCTGAAATGTATTCCAAACGCATAGTTCCCTAATGCAGAGTTCGTAACGAAAATCACTCATGTTAGATCTTTAAATGAACCTGGCCGGTACCTCTCTCAATAAGAGAACAGGAACTTCTCCAAGCTCTTGTGATATCAGATATCGAATGGTTGAACCGCTACATTTGTCATAGAAACAACAGTTTTACCACAAATGTAGACAAAATAGTCGAAAACACTCGTTTCGAACTTTCAAATAACAGTTTCAGTTGTGTGTGAGCATTCCGTGATCAAGCCTTTCGGTCTCAAGGAAAGAAAATGGAATTTCACAAGAGAAAATGGCGCTGAAATGTATTCCAAACGCATGGTTCCCTAATGCAGAGTTCGTAACGAGCATTACTCGTGCAAGGGCTTTGCCCCTTTTGCATTGCCTCGATTGAAGTTATTTAGAACAGGTATACCTTGCCTAACAGCTCAAACTACTATTACGTAAAATGGAGCACCTTTCGATCTTCTATTTTATTCCTCCCCTCCCCTTCTCTCGCAATCTCTTACACCCCCTTGGCTTTTTTCTTTTTCTTCTTTTTATTTCCTGACTTCGGCGGGTAGGTTTCTTTTTCTCTTTTCCTCCCTTTGTGAGCGTACTTGTTTTGGTGGGTCGCCTGTGACGGTAGCCGAGGTAGTGTAATAGCGTATGATTAACTTCCCAGTTTTTCCCCATACGCTGCCGAGAGGTAAAGGGACGAAGAAGAAAATGACAGAAATCCGTCAGAGCGTTGATGCACTGGCTTTCGCTCGGTGCCTGTGACGGGAAAATGAATAAATAAATATTAAGAGAAAAGCGGTTTCATATTTTTGTGCTGTTGCGTGTTTTTCGGGTTCTTTTTATTGCTGTGGCAGCCCGATTTCTTTTTCGCTGTGCTGCCGGACTGCCGCATAACTCAACAAACTGTTTTCGCGTTTTATTCTTGCCGCGCGTGGACCCTTTTATTTAAACTGTTCTTTTCTTCACATTGTGCATCAACATAGACTGAATATTTTTTTTAAAGGGGAAGGAAAACGGAGTTGACACCGGAGAATGTAAATATAGGTGTGGTGGTAAAAAAAAACATTTCACCTCGAAGAATCCCATTGCAACAGGAATATCCCTTCCTCTGATCCTACCTTCTACAAGACCCTGTTCAAAGTTTACAGGAAGCTTATTTGGATTTTATAGCACGAGAGGGCCATGATACAACAAACACAAGATAGGCAATATCAAGAACAAAGAAAGTTTTAGTGATACAGAAGGGAGAAATACATGCAGGAATCATATTCACAAAAGGACGTACATATGTAAACTCCGCTCTGATATCATAGATCATAGTTTTCCAATCACTTTGGGCTCAACGTCTCCCTTTCAGAGACAGTTTTTCTGCAACCCTCTAGAAAACCTATTTTAACTAATAATAAATTGCATATGTAAGTGTGACCAGTTTTTAATTTAAACTAAATACTTATGCAATTGCTTGTGTGACTGAAGAATACCAAAAATGTCAGTTTGGAAATAAAACAACCTAGAACTGAAATTATAAAGGCTATTTACTAAACGGAATAAAAAAGATGGCACAAAGGCACATTAAAGTGCTCAGTATATTTTAAAATTAATATCAATCAAAAAAGTAAAATTAAAATAATTGCTAAAGCTAGGCAGAGAGAGAGAGAGGATTTTAAGTAATATCGCACTGGAGCAACATAACGGGTTATTGGTAACGGTCCGGGATCAATTACTAAGGGAAAGTATCTTACTGGTCATTCTTACTCCTCAGGACACCCTCTTCCCAGCGTTGTCACGAGATACCTTCAGTACCCACAGGGGTGCGATAGTGCTTACTTTGGGAATTATAGATGTTCACATATGTTGGAATACACATGTTCAAGATGGTATATACTCCAGTTTTACAGTAGTTACCTTGAAATGTAGTTTATCATCATCTTGGCAACGCTTGGTGGGTAATCTAAGTAGTGATAACCATTCAACAATCGTGCATCATTTCTGAATTTATTACTATTTCGAAATTTTATTGCTGAAGGGCTGAAATTGCTATCGAAATACCAGGCAATTGAAGTCATAAGACACGTACAAGAAACACGTATTACAATAGAAGCACTACCATCTATATGTAGCGTATGTAGAATGCCTTTCACAGTGTCCCTAATGTTGTCACGAACTTTGTATGCATACGGAGCACCTAACAGGTGTCTAATTAAATGATGACTATTACTTTGCTGAGGACTACTTTGAGACATTTGAACTGAAAGTTGAGAGAAAAAAACATTTGACGTTGTTGGGCCTAGATTAATGAAATATGACCCTGTGTGTACCATAAAACCCAAACATATATCTACCCATAACGGCCGAACGTTGAAATTGTGTCTTCTTGACTTACACATCAGTTTTTCCAGCGGCATCAGCAACTACAACTGGATAATAATATCACAAGATAAGTATATCTGAATTCCTCGTTCTGCGGCAGTGCTTCAAGGAAGCCTTCTAGACAGGCAAACTTCTCTGAAGAGGGAAATAACATCAAAATAGTTTTCAAAGTTAATAAATCCAATTTATTTAATCATTACAATATATGGCATTATAGTGCCAGAAAGAATCACCACAAGCAAGAACAGACAAATTGCTGTCTTATAGAACGAGAAGTAATGTGGATGTGGTAACGGTAGTTTTTAATTACCGTCATACTAGAGCAACACAACGGGCTATTGACGACGGTCCGGGATCAATCCCCTTTCCAAGGGAAAGATCCTAGCACAACACCACGTAATTTTAAACCACGGTCAAATGACGAGGCATCACTTGAGCTGGAACCCCACTCTCCAAACTTCCACGCCAACCCAATGTAAGGACTTTCGTGTATGACAGATTAAAGGTGCACCAGCCGCCTTCTTCTTCTTCTTCTGAATGGAAACAATCCCCTTCGTATAGAGTTACTGAAAACACACAGAGGATTAGCAGGGTAAATGGTAATTTTAGTTAACGTCGTACTAGAGCAACACAACGGGCTATTGACGACGGTCCGGAATCAGTCCCTTAAGGGAAAGATTCGAGGACAACACCTCGTAATTTTGAACCACGGTCAGATGACGAAGCAACACCTGAGCTGGCACCCCACTCTCCAAACTTCCACGCCAACCCAACGTGAGGACTTTCGGCCACGACAGATTTAAGGTGCACCAGCCGCCTCTACACCATACGTTTACAAACATCCATGCTCGGACCCGGATTCGAACCAGGAACCTTCCGATCTAGAGGCTAACACCTTAACCACTATACCGGTTGGTCGGCGAGGATTAGCAGGGAAGGTAAAATACAAATTGCACCAGCCGTCTGTACACCATACGCTTACATACATCCATGCACTGATCCGGATGCAAACCAGGAACCTTCCGATCTAGAGGCTAACACTTTAACCACCAGACCGGTTAGGAAAAATAGTGGCCGTAGACTAAGTCGATTTCAAGCGATTTGCCTCTGCGCAGAACAAAATTTACCCCTGTTGAATTGACAGGAACGAACATGTATTAGCATAATACAGCAAAACAGATGATGCCACCACAGTAAAAAAGGTTCAACCAGAAAATTCTACAAATTAGCCTCGGGTAGGAAGTTTATTATCGTTGCCTTGGAGCGACTGTATGGGATCCATCCAAAAGGGAATGGCCCCAAAACAATTGCTAACAAACAAACAAAAGGACTGATCCCAGACCATCACCTGGAAGTTTGGAGAGTGGGTGATGTTGCCTCGTCATCTGACCGTGGATCAAAATTACGCGTTGTCCTTGAATTTTTCCCTTGAGGATCGATTTCGGACCGTCGTCAATACCCCATTGTGTTGCTCCAGTGTGAAGTTAATTAAAATACCTACCATGCCACGTAATTTTGAACTAGGACGAGGTCAATACATGAACAAGCATCCACACTCCTCAAACTTTGGCTGGATAGAACAACTCTTCGGCTGCTAATCCTTTGCTATTCCAACTGGGCTACCGTCACCCGAAAATTTTCATGTAGTGATAATGGTAATGGTAAATAATTAACGTCGTACTGGAAGTTTACGTCGTCTTGGAGCGACTATCCAGGATCCATCCAAAAGGGTAAGGTCCTAAAACCGGACCGTCAAGTTTGGAGAGTGGAGTGCCTGCTCGTCATCAGACCGTGGTTCAAAATTACGTGTTGTCCTCGAATTTTTCCCTTGAAGATTGATCCCGGATCGTCGTCCATACCACTTGTTGCTCCAGTACGACGTTAATGAAATACCTACCTACCCGGGCGTCACCAATTAATCTGCAAACTTTCACGCCATGCCAACGGCAGCTGTGGCCCGAAAAGTTTCAGGTGATGCTAATGGTAATTTGATAATTTTTAACTAACGTCTCAACACATCGGGCTATTGACGATGGTCCGGGATGAATCCCCTAAGAGAAAGATTCGAGGACAACACCACGTAATTTTGAACCACAGTCAGATTACGAGACGACACCTGTGAGCTGGTACCTCCCACTCCATGTGGTATTAATGGTAATCATACTTAATTAACGTCGCACTGGAGCAAAACAGCGGGCTATTGGCAACTTTCCGAGATCAATCCCCAGGGGACAGAGGACAACACGTAAATTTGAGCCAAGAAACATTTCAAAGGAATTTGTATCGGAAGGAAAAACACGACGCATCTTCGTCAATCGCCCGGAGCCAAGTTTAAAATATTTCCGAAAATCTCCCTTTGCATTTTAAAAGTAGAACTCTGACGACGAAAGGAAAAAAAAAAGAATGGGAGGGCAGAGATAACCCTGATCGTTTTCTTCCTGTGTTTGGGCAGGCGATTATGGTGTGTGCGGGTCACCCTAACTACTATTCTCGCATACACGCGGCTACCTATACCTACCATTCGCCGTAATTACAGGCTCATGCAAACTCTGAAGCACGTTGCGGCAGCTGATGTTTTCCGTGAGTCCCTTTTCGTGCCACCCCCGTTACGGTCACGGGGGGGGGGGAATGTCGGAGGGGGGGGATGTCCCCACCCCGCAAGCACACTCCTTTCCTAACCTGTCCTGTGTTACTGACCTTTGTGGTGGGTCTGCCGGGTTTTTTTTCTGGTTTTCGAATGCTGAGTTTTTGTTTCTGCTCGCACATGTTGGACACGCCATTGTGTTGCTGTTATAGGCCGTTAGGTTTTTTATTAATGGGAGATTGTGAAAATAATTGTTGATACGTTGTGACGGATATGGGGGATGCGTCACACCGAGGGAGGTCCGGTGTGGTCAGATTGGGGTGGTCGTTGTTAAAGGGTAATGGGGTGACAGAAATGCAAATTTGTTTTCGAAATTTCAAGTAATAATAATTCTTCTCTAATGCAGTGGGGTCGCTGTATCCTAGATGACAGACGCGTATTTGTAACAGGAAGGTTGTGAGTTCTTAATTTGATCGAACTAAATACCGTCGTGAATATTAGGGTTGGGGCACGTTAAATCCGTCTTGGCGTCAAATGACTTCACGCTGGAAGTATGTGTATGTTTGGTTGGTTGGTATTTTAATTGACGTCGCACTGGAGCAAAACAGCTATAGGCAACTGTCCGGGTTCAAAACTGAAGGGAATTATCTGAAGACAACACGTAATTTTGAACCACGATCAGAAGACAAGGTCACCTCAACTGCCACCCCACTTTAAAACTTCCACATTACGCTAACGTGAGGACATTTGAGGCCACGGAAGATTTAACATGCACCAGCCCCCTTTGTACACGACAGTTTTTTGTTGGATTCGATTTCACAAATCCCCAGATGCTATTCCGTTATTTTTACAAAGGGGACAATGCAGTCACAATATAACTTTGGTGAGTGGGATATCAGCTCAGGTTCTATGTCACTAAGGCTATTTTGGGCCAAGCTTCACCCAAGCACCGTCATACACAGTAAAAATACTTACTGAAATACATATACATTCATGGTAAGTTTCAAGAATCAAAATTATTGCTCGCGGGCTGGTAGCGTGGTGTGCATAGCCAATGAGAAACTTGAACATCTTTAAAAGTCTGAGAATAATAGGTTCAGCTGAATGTATGAGAAATGGTAAAGAAATCTTGCGAGTTCGTAATACTTTCAAATCCCACACCGAACACTAATTTTCAAGTTATATAAACAACTTTTGAAAGTTTTTTCCCCATCAAGTTCAATTCAAGAAGACAATTCGTTCATTTAACATCACCAAGACAATCTAGCAGTTCCCTTCCCCTGGGTATATTTCTTTCTGCTATTAAAGCTGTCCTTACGTGTATGTCATCTTGTAAAACATTTACATGACCTTGGTGCCGTTAGTCAAAATGAAGCCGAACAAGATCTAGATATTTTCACATAAAAATTTAACGAACTTTAACTAAAGCAATGACTAATTGCGAAATCCTAATATAGTATTTGTATTTAATGTGTATTCAGGAGATAGCAGTTACCTGCAAGAATTCAACCATTCTGGTGATTTATCTCGACAACATATCACGTCATTAATAAAACTGACCAGATCTTGATGGACGAGATATCTCGTGATTAACAAATCTGACCTGATCTTGATGGACGAGATATCTCGTCATTAACAAAACTGACCTGATCTTGATGGACGAGATATCTCGTCATTAACAAAACTGACGTGATCTTGATGAACGAGATATCTCGTCATTAACAAAACTGACCTGATCTTGATGGACGAGATATCTCGTCATTAACAAAACTGACCAGATCTTGATGGACGAGATATCTCGTCATTAACAAAACTGACCTGATTTTGATGGACGAGATATCTTGTCATTAACAGAATTGACGTGATCTTGATGAACGAGATATCTCGTCATTAACAAAACTGATCAGATCTTGATGAACGAGATATCACGTCATTAACAAAACTGACCTGATCTTGATGGACGAGATATCTCGTCATTAACAAAACTGACCTGATCTTGATGAACGAGATATCTCGTCATTAACAAAACTGATCAGATCTTGATGAACGAGATATCTCGTCATTAACAAATCTGACCAGATCTTGATGGACGAGATATCTCGTCATTGGAAGACAACTGACCCTTGATCTCGTCATCATCAAAGAGTGTAATGATCTCGTCATTATAAAAAAATGGAGGTACCATTAAGATGAAATATCTCGTCATCGCAAAAGAATCGACAGTATAACGATGACGAAATATCTCGTCATCTTAAAAAATTCGACAGAATCACGATAACGAAATATCTCGTTATTACAAAAATTGATAAGATCTTGATGTACGATATAACACTACGAGGTTTACATATGGAGACGAGTTATTTATTGAACGGTTGCATTCTGAATATCATCAAAGTGCGAAGGGTCGTACGTCTAAAATCTGCATTCTTCAGGAGAGCAAAAAAACTAATAGTTTTCTTTAGGATTTGATTCTATAATTATTATATATACATTTAGTTATAAATTGAATTTGATCAGCTGAGATTACATAAGAGTTTTTGGCACCAGGTGGAAATCACAAAATGCCACACATAGCAATAATAAAAATATGGAATTTTTGACACACGACCTTTTGCACTTTGAGTGATGATATGAACTGAACGCTGTCGCTGCACCCGTAAAAAATAGGTTTCAAGACACTTTCGATTCGAAGAGCTTCGTAGATGAACGACGAACCATCTGCGTCTCACCATTTGGCTCGGCAAGCTTCTCACCCTTCCTGGTGGTTGCGAAAAGCAAGGGAAAAAAAAACAGATCCGTCCAAAGCAGTGTATCCTACCTCACCCTCATTTGAGATCGTGATTCGAGAGGAGTCGATGAAATGACCTCACCTGGAGGGGGAGGTTAGTCTAATGGTCTGGTGGGAGGGGCAGATCCTCTGGTAAGGATAGGTGTATGGGAGTCCTGGAATAAAGGATATAATCACGATCGGGCTACCGAGCCTCTTTAAATCGGAGGTCAGAAACCTTCTCGAAGCACTACCGGGATCGCCTCTTCTCCTATTTATATGCACCCTTTTTCTTCCTCTTTCGGATATCTGGCGGAGTTATTTAGCAGGAATGCTAAACAAGACAAACTTCTCTAGTCGTCTGTTTTTGTGCTGGTTCTGACATTATTTGGAGAATTCTTTGTGTTTTGGAATTTGGTAAATATACCTGGATCGTTCGGTTCAGCGCTATTAGTGTGGTAACCCCTTTCTTCTGCGCCATTTTGTTCATCCGTTTGTAGTTTGGAACTATCTTGTATTGAGAATTTGTATACCAACGTCGGGGTATTGAAAAGTAATCTGTTTTACTGATGGTGGAATGCGAAATTTAATAAAGAAAAATACTTCGATTCGATGCAAATAGTGCGATGACCCCTTTCTTGTGTGCCATTGTGTTCAACCGTCTGTTAGGAACTTGGATGCCAAAGTCGTTGAAGAAAAGTTTGTGTTTTGCTGATGGAGAGTTGCTTTAGATGTGTGTGTGTGTGTGTGTGGAATTTTGCAAAAGTGCATCGATCGTTCAACCCGATGCGTATAGTGTGATGACCCCTTTCTTTTGTGTCATTTTGTTGACCCATGTGGACTTGGGGGAACTTGTGTTAGGAACCTGAATACTACCATCGTTGGTGAATTCTTTGTTTTACTAATGGGGAGGAAATGCGGAATTTGGTAAAAATTACTTGGATTATTTGAGTTAATGCAAAAAGAATCACGACCTCTTTCTTGGGTGCCACTTTGTTCATCCGTCTATGTTGGGAACTTGGAGGTACTACAATCGTTGAAGAACTCTTTGCTTTGTTGATCGAGAGTTCCATTGTTGAGATGCGAAAGTTGATTAAAGAGCTTCCATAGAACGACTCAATACAAAAATAGTGCGATGGCGCCATTTTGCTGTGTAATTTTTTTCATACGTCTGTGTTGGAAACTAACTTGTGTTGGGAAAATGGGATACTAACATCGTTGGAGAATTATCTGTGTTTTACTGTTGGGGAGTTTTTCCGGGTGAAATGTGAATTTGATAAAAAAAATAATACTTCGATTCAAAACAAATTAGTGTGATAACTCCTTTCTTATATGCCATTTTGTTCAACCATCGGTCGGGAACTTGGTTACTAGCATCGTTACAGAATTTTTTGTTTTGCTAATGGGGAGTTGCTTTGGACTGAAATGTGCGATTCGGTAAAAAAAAAAAAAATACATCGATCGTTCGATTCAATGCAAGTAGTGCAATTACCACTGTATTTGGGGTCATTTTTTAAATATTTATTTTTTATGACTGAGCATCCTACAGGAATGTCTAGTACCTGCATCTGGTCTGCGGGCCTAATAAAAATATTTGGTAGGTGGTATTTGACCTGCGGGGCAGTTAAACCTGTCTGGGGGTTGTCGAATCTGAACTGCAAACACGTAAACCTCTCCAGAGGGCCATATCTGGTCTGCGGGTCTTACAACTGTATTTGGAGGGTCGTATCTGGTTTCCAGTAAGGATACCATTCTATTCCTTAGAACTGATTTATATTACGGGTACGGTTTTTTTGTGGACGGGCTAGTTAAACGTGACCTCTACGAAAACAACAACTATTTTCTAAATGGCTAAAAATATTAATATATATTCGATCCGATAAACAAACCATTTGGAGACAGAATAAGATTTAAGCGGACCATTTCTCCTGTATTAAAAACTAAAACAAAAATCGCTTCAGACGTCAACCCCTAATTCAATTCAAGTTTCGTAAACTTAAATTCTACCGAAAAGTCTTCCTCCCGAGTATAGAAGAGGTATACATAACTGAAAAGAGACTTATGTGCCTGAAAGTCCCTCCAAAAATCACTTTATAGACGTCACCTACAACTTTATAATTTAAGTTTTGAAAACGTAAATTTAAACGATAGTCATCCACCTGAGTGCAGAAAGGGTTCTTAACTTAACAGAGAAAAGATAATATCGTGCCCCTGAAAGTTTATCAAAAAATCATTTCAAATGTCAATTACAAATTCAAAATTTAAATTTAGAAAACTTTAAATTTGAACGAAAAGTTTTCCACCTGAGTACATAAACAATTTACCCAACAGAAGCAAGAGAAACGTTTGCACCTGAAAGTCCATCCAAAAACCACTTCAGATGTCAATTACAACTAAAATTTTAAGTTTTGAAAACTTTAAAATTCAAACGCGGTCTTCCGTCCAGAGCACTAAAAAGGGTTCTACCCAACAGAAGCAAAATAAACTTGTGCACCTGAAAGTCCATTCGATTCCGACAACGCCGAGACAATGACCCCAGACGTTCGATTTTTTTCCTTTTCCTTCCCTCTTCTTCTTACTTTTCGGAGGTAGGTACCATTTTCGTCCTACATCCGCGGTAGGAATCGGAGAGCGCTGAAACAGCTTTTAATTCCTATAATTTTCGAAAGCCCGTCCATGTTTACGTACTCTGACAAAAACAGCCAACAAGAAATGAAAATAAAAAGCCAGTTCCGAAGCCCACGCTGAATGAAATTAAAAAACAAACGCATCAAAATGTGAAGGATGTAAATAAGTGAATGAAGAATCGGGCTGCAGCTGGGACGAGAACCCTGTACTTTTGGAGCACTACATGCTACTGTATTGCC
Organism: Metellina segmentata; assembly: GCA_947359465.1. Lineage (NCBI taxonomy): Eukaryota > Metazoa > Arthropoda > Arachnida > Araneae > Tetragnathidae > Metellina > Metellina segmentata. The sequence continues at coordinate 97,645,093 of OX375879.1, forward strand.
TCACTCGTTCAGAAAGCCGGGAGCTCGGGTTAGAACCGTAATTATACTGCGGTTAAGAGTTACGCCTAAAATACAGACCCCATCAGCAACACACTGGATAGTAAGAGAGAATTCATAATGAGTCAGAGATAATCGCATCCTGGGTTTGGCGGCCGGAAGATAAAAAATTGACAGAATATTATTTGCTTTTTCAACTCATTGAAGCCACACTGCTCATAAATTGCTTTGAGGCAAGAAAAGATTGAGGGATAGGACAAAAATAAGCTTCATGACTTGGCTGCCAACGGAAATTTATATTCTTGAGACTAATACAGAATAATACATTTATCTATTTTTTCATGCGCGTTTCAAATATTAATGCATATGTACAGCTCAACCAATCGACAGTCCACTCTCGGTTGTACCACAATTGGTGTAGAGATACAATACTCGTGAGAATTCAACTCTTTGAGGCCACTCTGTCCATTAATTACTTTCAAACAGTGAGAAAGGTATGAGGGATAAAACAAAAGGAAAATTTAAGACTTGGCAATCAACGGAAATTTATTTTCCGGAGACTAAATGACACAAAGAGACATTTATGTACTGACATTTTTTCAATGGCTTGTTTTTCATAATAATAATGCATCTGTATCATCTCAACCTATCTACCACCCTCTCTATTATACCTACGATTGTGACACAGCTTGTCTCGATCTGGTCCTCACGCCCTTAAACCAAACCCACAACTTTTCAATTGAATGTGTCTACCTACAACTTTTCAAAAGTGTGAATTCAACTTTTTGAAGCCACCCTGCAGACAGCAAGAAATGTTCAAAGACTAGGACAAAAATAAGCTTCACGACTGGAGTAGCAACGAAAATTGATATTCTGGAGACCAAATACCTAAACCCGATATTTATATATTGTTTCTCATCATAGTAATTCCTTACATCAATGCATCTGCATACCTTATACCCCCGCCTACACGTCACTCCGGGCTCTATCCACAATTGCCGTTGAGATACAATATATACTGGCATGGAAATATATAGAAAAATATTTTCATATTCTTGGGTTAGAATTTTTTACGATCCCCACTCCCCAATATTCAAACTGAACTTTTTAAAAGTAATAAAATAACAGCTTGAAAAAATAAAATTGTATCGAAAATTGCCAAAAATAGTTAGTTTATAGATTTCGGGTAATTATTGCTTTTTTTTTAACGCCTTAAGGTCTCGGCCAGGCATAAATGTAAATCAAAGAAATTGTATGAAAAAAGGTTTCCATTAGTTTCTATAACAATTTTATCTCTATAACGATTTTTCAAAAACATTTTTGATATTTTAAATTTTTTTAATGTTAGAGGCGACCCGATAAATATTTTTAAAATGTAGAAATTTTGTGTTAGACCTATGTGATCCTCTAACCAACTTTCACCCCAGAACTATGCCAATTTCGTAAAAGAAAGGTTTTTTATGCTAAACCCCTCTTTGACCTCTCGGTCACCACTCGACGAATTGTGAAGAATTTTAGGGTAGTATATACTTGAGAAGTTCTCCAGTCATTTCGTAAAGTTCTCAAAGAGGAGAGACTGCAGATATCGCTACTAAAATCCGATGTAAGTTTCTTTGTAAGTAGTTATGTCCTGTAAGAAGACGAAAGGAAGATATTCCAACTGCTCTGGGCAAGAAACCTGGGATACGGGTAGGTAGGCAGTTAAATCAAAGCGTCGCAATACAATGGATTATTGGCTCCGCTTCGGTATCAATCCCGAAGTGAAAGATAAAAGAACAACATCTCGTACTTGTGTGAACGCCGATCAGGTGACGAGGTCAACACCTGAAATTGCATCCCACTCTCCAAATTTCTACAGAACGTTGGACTCGAGCTTTATTTCTCAATAAATCATTGCAGTTCTTACCAGTAGCCGTCTTTTAGAGGTGTGTATTTTTGTAGCTGGTTTTCGGTCCACTCTAATGTTCAATGCTATACTTCTTATCGAAGCCTTAAAACAGTTAGTGGATATTATAATTGTATCGTGATACGCGCCATGAAAAGTTGGAAATTTTGTTAAACCTTTTGAAGCATGGACCAAATATCTGTGAAAAATTATTTTCACATACTCATAGTATAACTATAAGAAAACGTACACTTTTTCTCAAAAACATGCAGTCACCAAATACTTAAGTCCATATAGAGTGTATATATGAGCCGTTTAAAGCCAAAGTGTTGTAAGTCCATTAAACATTGTTACGAGATAAAGACTTTTAGTAGAGTATTAGTTAGATAGCCAATGAACTGCATAATCATGTGCTGCCATCTGCCTGATTATTAGGGGAATTAGGAGTTACACCACCTTTCCAAAAGTAGTTTTCTATATTCAGAATTTGTTACCAGCATTAACTCTGATTTTTCCGAAAGTGGAGTTACACCACTTTGGCTTTAACAGGCTCATATATAGAGAGACATCGCTTCGATTTCCTAAGGTCGCGATCCCCATGTTTACCCGAGACAGAGTTAAAGGACATATCACTAGGCTACCTTGAATTCGTGAAACTAGTACATACCTAAAGAAGTGTCCCCGAGGGGCATTTTCACCCTAATCCCATGACAAGTGGCCAACAATAGCATCATTGGATATGAGCTTCACACGTTCACCTCTCCCTTCATCTAGTAGTAGGCATGCCTCCGACGTTGAAATCCATATTTGTTTGTCGTAATAACAATCCACGGCGTAAAACTCCATAATTTCCATCATGTACTCCAGCGGCTGTAAAAGCGGCTCACGATCCTGCATGGCCGACCGGTTATTTGAGACCATAGAGCCCCTCTTAATGAACCGGCCGGCCATCATTAGGCATGAAAGGGGTTGGGCGGCCCACAAGTCGTGAAGAAATTTTGTTTATTTTATTCCCTGATGGTAGGTTCTTTCCACACCAGGAGGTTTGAACATCCTTAAATGATGCTTTTCCTCGGTGCCCCGCGTCCTTTGAGCGAGAGAGCAGTGGGTTGTCGTGATGGCCGGCCTCAACCCGTAGTTATTTATAAATCGTGTTACGTTCATCTTTTCTGGTGCTTTTCGCCCGGACCCCTCCCGCTCATTTGAATTACGGGTAATGATGCGAGGCTCTTGTTTGCTTGAACATCGTGCCCGTTGGTCAGTGAGCTGATGCTGACGGTGAGCCGACGAAGGTGATTAAGACCGATCAGTTTTTTCCCCTTCTTCATCTGTGCCTGGTTGGTGGGGTCACTTGAATCGTCGTTGGGTTTAGTCTGTGGCCACGGGTCAGCTGATGCGAAGAAGTATGTTCGAAACGAAGGAAAGGATCTTGTGGATTTGATAGTGTACTCGACTGCTTTCGAATTTCGTTGATAGTCTGTCTCTTTATGGGACGGTGTGACAGATGGAGTCCCAATCAAATGTCTAAGGTTAAGTGTGTTAATATTCTACTCATAATCATGGGAAGATTTAGTCTGTGGCCGCGAGTCAGCTGTTGCGAAGAAGTATGTTCGAAACGAAGGGAAGGTTCTTGCGGGTATGATACATTTGTAGTCCCATCGGATTCAAATGTGTGTGTGTCTAAGGTTAAGTGTGTTAATATTCTACTCATAATCATGGGAAGATTTAGTCTGTGGCCGCGAGTCAGCTGTTGCGAAGAAGTATGTTCGAAACGAAGGGAAGGTTCTTGCGGGTATGATACATTTGTAGTCCCATCGGATTCAAATGTGTGTGTGTCTAAGGTTAAGTGTGTTAATATTCTACTCATAATCATGGGAAGATTTAGTCTATGGCCGCGAGTCAGCTGTTGCGAAGAAGTATGTTCGAAACGAAGGAAATGTTCTTGCGGATTTGATACATTTGGAGTCCCATCCGATTCAAATGTCTAAGGAAATGTGTGTTAATATTCAAGTAATAATCAAAGGAAGATTTAGTCTGTGGCCACGGAACAGCTGTTGCGAAGAAATATGTTCGAAACAAAGGGAAGGTTCTAGCGTATTTGATAGTGCACCCGACTGCTTTCGAATTTCGTTGCATCTGTCCTTTTATGAGACAGTGTGACATTTCGTCATTTAAGAACCAGCATGGTATAACTCAATTTTGGTTGTTCTCAGGCGAAGCAAAAAACTTTTTTCTTACATAACCATTAAAGAAACGACCCTTTATGACGAAAATGATAATAGCAACGCTCCATGCGGTTGAATCATAAATTTAAGTTCACCAGTCGATTCTCTGCGTAATTTTAAATCCAAATCCACGGTAACTCATATTCCGTAAAAATTGAGTTGTGACATGTTGGTTTTTAAATGACGATTTGGTGTTCCACCGGATTAAAATATCTGAAGTTAGGTGTGTTAATATTCTAATAATAATATCATGGAAAGGCTTAGTCTGTGAACACGTGTCGTTTTGTGACCCACCTGCTTGAAATGGCTAAGTGTAGGTACAGTCGCGGAAAAAATAAACCACCCTTCACTCTATAATCTCATGTCTCAGCGTGATAAAGCGACACAAATCTATGTGCTCGAGGTTCGGTGAGATCACCCTCCACTATGACACTCTATGAATCTTCAAGACCAAAGTTCACTTGTCACGAAGGTGTGTCGAAAATGGTGATTTTTTATTGCAAAAATGAAATACTACTGATAAACTGCAACTTTTCTGTAATTAGTCATAAATTGATACACAAGATTCGAATCACCTCCATTACATAATGTATTTTTCGGCATAAACCTGTTTTGAAAATTTATATGCACATGCAATTTCCGTAAATTGCTTATTTTTTACAAGAATGTTTTCAATGGGAAGAATTTTCTGTGAAGCTAAATATAGAGGTAGCTAGTGCTTGTTGAAGTACGTATTTCCTCTTTTATTCCAGAAGTGAAGTAACGGCATGTTACTTGAATGTAATTTCACTATGTCCTTGATAGCATAAATCACAAATGTAACATGATTCTTTGAGTTTTCTTTTTTAATTTGGTGAAAACATGCCCAATGTATTCCACATACCTATGATCAAAATGACTCACGTCTTCATAATCTGAGAAATCTGGGTAAAACTCGACGTACTGACCTCGTGCCAAATTGGAGAGTAAAATTTCCACCGCTATTTGGATAGGTCGCCATATTGGATGCTTTTCACTTGCACGCAAGACAGAAATGCTGGTAGCCATACCAACAACAGATTTCCATATTCAAACAGTATCACCAATCGGAAATAATAATTATTGTCAATTGACAGGTAGGTAATTAACGTTGCACTGGTAACTTTGTACCTCGTAACATTGAGCCACGGTCAGATGACGAGACAACACCTGAGATGGCACCCCACTCTCCAAACTCCACGCCAATGTGAGGACATTTGAGGCTACGACAGATTTAACGTGCTATTCCACTACTTTTCCAACCGGGCTACCGTGAAACTAAATAATCGAGATACATTAAAATCAAAGCTCTTTCACCTATTACATTAAAACAATTTCGAATCTCAGAATCGAATTTCAAAACAAATCCATAAAACCTTTCTCACTTTTGTAAGCAGTTTTATAAACAAAAGATATTGATACTTGCACAATACTTTAATCAAACATAAAAAAAAAAGTTCATTTATATCTTTTTTGAAATCTGAATTTCGTAATTTTTCTCTGGGTTCACACATAGAGAACAGTAAGTGTCAATTAAAATTATTTCCGCCTAGATTTAGATTATTTACTCCTTATGGATTATTTATTCCTTAAAACGGCATTTTCACGTATCAGTGAAGTTTATTTTTATTTTTAAAAACTGCTGGTGGAAAGCCAAAACAATTGAGATTAAAATTAACTTTTTCAACTTTCTAGTTCTACTTTTAAAAAAACATGAAGAAAATCAATCACCTTGAATGAAGCATTAGAATATTTGGATGAATTGCAAAAATAAACTATTGTTGGTTTTCGGTTTGAGTCAAGAACATGGTACCATCGCCAAATGGCAATATTTACCATCGCCGAATGTCGATAATTTTTTAATATCTAACCTGGGGGGTGGGGGGTTACTTTCTACATGCACTTCGACTTGCGCGCAAGTGGAAGGCACCCAAATTGGCGGCCTATCCTAATAACGCTTTGGCGACAAAAAGCTTTGTCACCAATTTTGCGAGAGGCCGGTATCGTGTTCTTGAGTCTTACCTAGTTTTCTACACGGATAATGAAGATTTTACTAACGTAATTGTCCGAGTTACCTATCCGATACTGCATTCAGCACATGTAAAAGTACAGGTATGGTGATGTTGTAGATAACTTCAGTTTCTAAAGACATTGCATAACGCAAATGAGATTTAATTTTAACCTATCACTGTAATTACTAAGTACAGCTGAAATAATAGTTTCTAATTGGAATGATATTTAACCCCCAAAACCTAGGAAAACTTTATTTATAATAAAGGAAGTTTAGGATCTACCACATACGACACTTAAAGTACAATCAATGCATGAGATGTGTCTAAATCTTTTGTTTACAATGTACAGTATAAAAGGAAGTAAAGTCTGGTTTTACAAATGTTGTTGTTAATACTGAACTGAATGTAGAGCATATCGATTATTATTATTAATACACAAGTATGTTTATTGTTTTTCTCAAAGAAACAATACTGTCATACATTTAAAAGCTAAGATTATACATTCTACATTGTTATATCAAGGAACAGTGTTTAAAAAAGTGTCTGGATTTAAACGGACTAATAAAACTGAAACACGTGTTTTAAGTAAAGCATTATATAGTTTGTTTTATAAACTACTTTCGATATTTATAATACTGCAAATGTAAAATAAAAACGTTGTTTAAAAAGCGCCTGTTTTGTACTTTAGACGGACTATCACAACACAATATGCTGAAATCCGTATTTCTAAACAAACACCTTATCTAAATTGTTTTAAAATTGTTTTGTAAACAGTTCGCGTGTCACATTGCATAGATTACATTTGGTTGTCCATAAAAAACCGGACGGGGCTGTGTCAAAATACAGCCGACAGGTTTAAGGTATAGAAAACGTCAGTGAGACCATAAGGTGAATGCGAGTGAAAGAAATTAGTGCTACACAGATTTAATTTCCCACATCAACTGTTCATCGATCCGCACATACACTACAATAATGGACCGGACTGTAAGATGTGAAGGTGTAAGGGAAAGAATACATGCTTTAATAGAGGGATGGTCCCCCACCTGCTGCAATTACACCAGCAACACTTCTGGGCATGCTTTCAACAAGGTTTTGATACACAGGTATGGGTATTTGTGTCCATTGCTGCTGCAAGAATGTTGCCAGCTCAGCTGTAGATTTCGGACGGTGTTCCCTGGTTAGTAAAGCTTTGGTTTCTTAAGAAATTGGAGCCGTTATCTAACAGCCGTGATACGTCATGATGCCGCGGGCATAACTAGACGGCCGTCTAAACAAGAATCCAGAGGTGTCAACTTAGGCGGACAGAATACGTTGGAGAATGGGCAACACAGACAGCTGTCGTGGTTAATTTTATTCGAGAAACAAAACAAAGTGGTTTTTTTATTCTCTACTTCAAAGTTCCTAACTTCGGGATCGTTGAAGGTAGAGTGAAAATTTCAACAGATTTCAAATCAGCGTAAATTTCTACGCCAGATCGATATTAAAAACAGTTTTACTAATAAATTATTTACCATTTGATTATTTAATTATTTATTAAATAATTAATTAATTATTTAAAGAAAATCACATTTAAGGTATCGATCTGATGTCAAATTTTCCGCAGATTTCGAATCCGTTGAAATTTTTATTCTGTGTTTAACGATCCCGATTTTACAAAAACGAATTATTCAGTAGCAGTCAAAAATGTTTATTTACATTGCTCCTCTTGGCTCGAATCGTTTGGAGCAGGAAATGAAATCTGGCCGCTACAAGAGAAAAAACGTTCTCCAACTGTTTGAGACCGCTATGACGACAGTCATAGAAATGGCGTCTCCGATCATTTTCGTTATGCTCACAAACAACGCTCTCTAGGAAACCAACACCATGTGTTGGCATAAACAACGTTTTAGTGACGTCACCCAACGATACATCACGTCCGCTAGATCACGGCTACGCTTTCTTAGGAAACCGAAGCTTAAGCGTCGCTCCAACTTGTCCCACAAATGTTTTATGGGGCTTAGGTCGGGACTCTGAGCAGGCCATGGAAGACGTTTTACATCCACATCTCGATATCACTGCTCGACACAGGCTGCAACATGACATGAAGGATTGTCGTCCTGGAAGTAACATTCGTCCATTCCATAAAATTGCCAGAGGGTATCAAGAACCTAACTGTCCAAAATGTTCATGTAGGCGTCGGCGTTCAATTGACCAGGAACAACATGCAAAGATCCCAGGCCACACCACGAAAAACACCCCCAAACAAGTAATCGGATTTTATGCAAATCCGCTGGCGTTCGGTCCATTATTGTAAGGGTGTATATCATTTGGTGCACTCGCTGCTTATGTTGGAGGTTGTAGCGCATTACCGACTTCTAGAGTTGAACTCCATCAATTGATAATGAAACGTTTATGTTATCACACATGCTATTTTCGTCGAACTGAGGGTTGGAGCTTACTAGTCGCTCGTTTATCAGGCATTTGTTCACATAGACGGTACGACGCCTCTGCTTTCCAGAGCTCTCGCCGAGCCCTTTGACACTCAGCATTGTACGTCTAGATGTTCTTGGATTACCGACCTCTCGATCTTTTTTTATTTCTATTATTATTTATAAAACGCAAAGATACGAAACAAATGACATTTTAAACTTCATATTCGCACAGAGGAGGCCAGATCTAAACTAAACTAATGTGATTGCCAGTGTACATTTTCGGTGACTCACTTTTGCGCTACGATTGCATCAGTCGATGACGTCACAACAATATCAATGAGTATTTATAAATGTTTAATTTAATGTTCTATCGAACACGATATCGTTCATTTATGCATCCTTTATATTTTCCAAGTTATTACATTTATCGTGATTAACATGTTTTGTGACATTAAAAAATTCAGGTGTTATCCCGGTTTTGAAAGGTAAGACATATTACACGACAAAATTATTAAAAATGCTGCTTTGCTATTTTCTTTCATATGGCTACCATTAAAAAGTCAATAAAGCAGTTAAAATGTTCGGGAAATATTTAGCAAGATTGAAATTTTAGTCGATTATATATAACTTAGTTCATGCATTGCATAACATTTTTTTCTCTCTCTGAATATTTTAATCATAAAATAATGTTCTCCAGAAACCACTTTTCATAAAAGCAAATAGGTCGATAGCTTATGTTTCTGAAATCGTAGAATGAAACATGATTTCAACAGTTGTAAAATTTATGTCCTTGCTATACGTTGTACCTGAAGGTTCAAGTTACGCCATTTAAAGTCAGATAACAATGCACGTTAAAACAAAAAACAGAGCTGTTTAAACATTAATACCGATATCCCGTGCAGTAAGTTATGAAGCAAAAGATCGTCGTAGACAGAATTCGACAATATACTGTGTGGTGGACGGTCACGTCACGAAAGTAATCCACTCAAAAGAGTAGAAGTTCCAAAATAGTGAACATGGTACTAGAATTGTCTCAAAAACAAAGTTATTTCGTACAGCAACATAAAGACATTGTTAAATCACACACTAATGACCCCATATTTGGTATTTCGTGATTTCATTTGAATGCAAGACTTTTTGATTCTAGGGAAAATAAAATAATACGAGGAACAATTACGGGAAATTACGTTCACTTATTTTCAAGTCTAACTATTTGACTTTAAATTACAGATTTACACCATAGAGTAGCATATTAATCACATTTCGTGCAACACAGGTAAAACTATATATATATCAGGCCTCGAAATGTATTTTTTAATACAGGTGCACCTTAAGTTTTGAAATTAGGTGCACAATTTTATTTTCATGTGCACAGTGCACCTGTGCACCCGGGTATTTCGAGCCCTGATATATATATATATATATATATATATATATATATATATATATATATATATATATATATGTGTGTGTATGTATATGTATATATATTCTCTCGAAAGAATTCCAGGGTTCCGCCACTAAAAGATATTTAAGAAATACTAATAAAATTATCTTTTTTTGCTGTGAAAAATAGCGCTGAATTATTCAAAAAATGTTACCGAAGCTATAGAGAATGATTCACCCGTCCAATTTAATTCCACCTTCATATCTTTAAAACCCCTTCTGCGTTTCGTAGAATGACGATTAAATTAAAACTCAAGATCCCAGAAATAAATCCGTTCTATTAAATACATAAATTTGAATTATTTCATATCACCCTATCAGTGAACCATCGTAATCAACGTAAATACAGAGGGAACGAGGAAACTGAAATTACATCGCCGAATGCACATGCATTCTTCCATAAGAATCCTGCCCAACATAAAAATACCTATTTGGCATCATCCTCAGCACTGTCAAACTACCTTTTCCATCTACGGCACATTTTCAATGCGAAATTTGATTCATCATTTTTGCCGATTCCAATCGGCATAATCAAAAGCAATATCAGTGAGCATTTCTCTTCTTTCGGGAAATGTCATTTGATAGAAATGTATTCCCCACTGCCGTCCTATGAGATATGGGACAGCGGTAAAAGTGTCAGTCGGAAATGAGCCCTTGGGGAACAATAGGACACTTCAGCTACCGTCGTCACCTGGCAAATAGCTGCCCTAGTGCAATTTCTCTTTCCCTTACAAGCATCTCTGTGGAATTGGTAGAAGTGCATAAAAACAATAAAGTGGAAGATATCCTATCTGGACCATCAAAAGGAAAGAGTCCATGCATTTTTCAAATCAACAACCGGATTTAATTTTACGTTACAAAAATGGCTTAAAAGTAACTACATATCTCAATGAAGGTTTAGCAATCTCTATCTTTCATTAACGAACATGATACAGATATCGACATTATTTGTTTATTGTAGAATGGAAACAACTAAAATCTCAACAGAATAAACGTTCACTTTTGTAATGACACCGACATCAGTTGATATAAGCAGAAACTTCAGCGCGATGCTATGCATGGGTCTTCCAGAACTTATATATTTTGTGTAAATCTTTCAAAACATTCATAATATTGGTAAGGAGTGTCGAAAATACACACTGTAGACCTTTGAGAGAAAGTCTTTAGGAAGCATATTTGGTGGCTACATACAAATGGAATGTAACGAAGAACGTTTAATTTCGAGTAATACCACACATGGAAAGAACCAGATATTGTTAATTGAAAAAAAAATAGAGAATGGGCTGGGAATATCATTCGAATGCGTGATGAAGAAGTACAAAAAATAATTTTATGCAAGAAAATTGTAGTTAGGTCTAGATGAAGAACAAAGGCTATGTCGGTGGACTGTGTAGAGGATTTGGACATTTACAAAATTAAGAACTGAAAAAAATTGCCATGAACATGTCAAAATGGAACAGAATTATCGAGTTGACCAAGGTCCACACTGGACTATCAAGCGAATGAAAAGCAGTAAAGATTTATTTTGATGAATAAATTGCATGGAAAACATTTATTCTACTTCTTTGCATCCAGGGGAAGCGAAGTCGAAAGGGACAGTAGTTCCGAGTACCTATATCTCAAAAAGGATTGGCATTTTTTTCAGAAATATTTATTTAAAAGCTTTGTGGTTTCTTTTGGATAAAAAATGGTTTTTATAGTTTTTGACCTTTTTACATTATAGTGTTGTGTCGAATCTTATGCGTGTGAAGTGAATGCTTTAATGCACTTCATCCTCGGAATACAACGCTTTAAAAGACAGTTTATTCTTTTACGTAATCCACTGCTGTTGTATTACTGTTCAGGAAAGTGAGAAGAGACAAAGCAGTAAAACTACATTCTAATAAACTTCGAGTTAGCACTTAACATAGCAGAGATAGCCTTTTCTTGCTTTCCTTCTGAAGAACCATTAAAAAGTCCGTTTTTTTTTTACGTTTTAAAAACAATTAAGTACAATAACAACTAATATGGCGGACAATAATGGAATAACGAAATTAATGTATGCTAATAAGTACGTTTTATTCTAATTATTTTAACAACCAGGCTTAATCTTCATTTTCAATACGTAAATTTTTTTGGACGAAGATCTAGTTTCGCCTTCTATGCAATTTTATCTTTGTTTTAAATAATCCCTATTTTGTATCAACTCAAAGTTTCGACAATGTTTTAAGTGTATTCAGGGTTTTATCAGAAAGTGGTAAAAATTCGTGAAGCATAATTTCGACATAGTACATTAGTCAAAATAACGTGTATTAATAGTTGTATAAAATCGAAACACACACATAGGAATACTATGATTCTGGTTTGAAATATTTTTATCTAAAGTTTATTCATATGAATAGCGGAAGTAACATTGTTCAGAGAAAATTTGTATCCTGTTATTTTTATTTGCATTGTGTAATCTTAATGGCATTTTTCATTGAGATAATTAATTATGAGAGAATTCATTATTTTATCACTTATCAGCAGCTGCCTTCATATTTTTATTACGTTACGTTATAAATTAAACACTTCAATAACAAAAAATTAAATGTAAATAAAAACATTAAAAAATGATAACTTAATTTACGTTTTAATATTTGACGTACCACTATTAATTGGATTAATTATTACGATACGTATATACGACACAAAATGACCGTAAGCCGTATTTAAAAATAAAACTCGATGTTCCTATAGAATTTTTACTCTGTCTTTACTTATACTTTAAACAGTTGAGTAAAATAATTAATTATTTTGGTTATTTACTTTTAACAACAACATCCATGGAAGATATTTTTCAAGTTCTCACTTCACGTAAAATACCAAAAATAATTTAATATTTATATTTGGATGTCGCGTTCTTGAGCGAGTATCTGATTCTAAGTTTTGAGTTTAAACCTCCGACATATCTAATTTACTTTTCGGAAATTTGATTCAAGCTGTATAACTAAGACTTTTAATCTCTGGAAGGAGAATGTATTTTGTTGCAGTAAGCGTAATCCGTCTCCTGTGAAAATATACTGGATCTTTCGAAATGGTAGGTTTTATTTCAAAGGAATAAACTTCTAATGTATGTGTGTGTGTGTGTGTATAGGACTGGGAAGAGAACGTGCAATTTTGTGATTCAAGATGTCCTTCTGAGTAATGGTTGTAATCTTGATGTTCAAAACATGCCTATCATACGAAAAGGTTTACACTACTGTCATGCAAAATTAAATTTAAATGCATTTTTTTTATTCATAAAACGATTGAGTTCATGTTATTGCTACGAAAATTTTATCGAACCACATACTTTTGTCACTTCATCAGATTATTAGATTTAATGTAGGTTAGTTGTTTAGGTTGATGTATAAGTGATTATGAAACTTCGTTTGCGTGTGAATTTCTTGTTGAATTCGATGTGATGTAAATTCTACGCACTTAAGTAAGTTGTATTTTGAAAAAAAAAATAATACTGAAACGTTGATTTGAATATTTTTAGATATGATATTTGCAATTAAGTACTATCTGAAATCAATTTTATTCAAATTGAGTTAAAGTCCAAGTATGTTGAATCATAAGTGTGGAAAGATTGAAAATACATGCTGCCCTGCATACGACAAACATGCTAGTTCAGGTATTAAAATCGTCAAAACAACGAGGTGTTGAACCACGGATCTTCGGTTCTCGATAAGTGATCTCGGCTTTCGGGATCGATCCCGTACTGTCGCCAATAGCCCGTTGTGTTATTCCAGTGCGACGTAAGCTTAACTACCTACCTGCTACAAACATGCCACAACTGTACATTTCAGTTGAGGGCAGTTGTGGAAGGTTTGATACGCAAAAGGAGGTACTTACAATCTTTCATGTAGAGCAGAAGCATGTATGTAGAAGCCTCTATTATCAGTCATAAAACTAGAGATTCAATTCTTTTATTTATGATGATGTTGATAGGTTGCTGATTTAACGTCGGACAGGAGCAACACAATGGTTTATTGCCATCAGTCCGAGATCAATCCCGACGGGAGATACTTGGACAATACCTTGTAATTTTGAACCACGGTCAGATGACGAGAAAAGAACACACACATTATCTATCTCTCTCTATATACACATATATTTATTATACTACTAAATGAATACCAGCTAATCTATTCATATATTTGGTAATTTTTTGGTAACTTTTAATTAACGTCCTATATACTAAAGCAACACAACGGGCTATTGACTACGATCCGGAATATATCCCCTAAGGGAAAGAACCGAGGACAACACCACGTCATTTTGAACCACGGTAAGAATACGAGGCAACATCTGAGCTGGCACCCCACTCTCCAAACTTCAATACTAACCCAACGTGACTATTTTCGGACACGACAGATTTAAGGCGTAGCAGCCACAACTACACCATACATTTATGAACATCCATGCACTGACCCGTATTAAAACCAGGAATTTTCCTATCTAGAAGCTAACACCTTAACCATCAGACGAATTGGTCGGATAATGACGAGATATATCGTCCATCAAGATCTGGTCAATTTTGTAAATGGCGACATACATCATAGAAACAATCACCAGAAGGCTCAATATAAATTATTCACTAATTAAGATATAAAAAATTCTGTTATTGGATGATAAAAATAATCTGATGAAATTATGAAACATCTCACAGGAGGTCAAGTTCGTACTTTTACATTTGCAGCTATAACGCCATTTGAAAGCAGTTTCGATAGCACTGTAGAAAAATAGCACACACCGAGCAAAATAAGTTCAACAGCAAGGTGCGAACTGTCGTTAAAGGTCAGTCCACACATAAAAGGAGTCAACGTAGAAAAAAGTTCCCCATCGATATATTCTATGATTTTCTTGTCACTTCTACCTTTCCGACGCACCAGATTTGTGGTGCATCGAACGCGCAAGCTTCCCGCAGATGCTTTCAAGTGGCCAAAGGCAAGAGCCTCCATGTCACAGACTGTCCAGCAGACAGAGGGAAATATTCTATGGTGCAAAGCGGTGAAGAAAAAAAACGAAAATTCAGCATCACTCCAGTCTGGTATTGACATCAAAGGTATTTTCGTATATTTTGCTTACCTCAGAGTATGTGTAGATCAAATATTTTATTTGCTTACACGTAAGTAATAAAAGAATGCTTTTTTTGAAATAAATACTACTCAGAAAATCTTCTGTTTTCTGCCTTTGATTCAATATCGTCTGCTTTGAGCAGAAACTTATTAACTGGCAATAAGAATTTTCTAACATACTAATGTGCGACTAGATTTTTGGTTTATAATACAAAAATAGATAGTGTTATATATATATTTCAGATTGAAATACGACTTTGTGTTTAGCATCATCATAAATGTAAGTATTTTGTTTCTGTTAAACAATGTCAGTTAATGTGTTTCTACTCTAAGCCGACGGTATTTTCCTTTCATGTAATAACGTCAACTCTCGCTATGAAGCATTCGTAGTATCAACGTATTCATTTTCGTTTTAACTTCTTCATCTTTAATTTACGATAATTCACTGTTAGTTCCTTCAGTCTATGTCAGTGGTCAAACCTACTGTCATATTGACTTTAGAATTTCATACATGCAAATTAGGTGGTATGAAATTTTGAACTTTGGTACTTTATATCTACAATGATCACAAAAGTACGAAATTGAGTAGTATCATGAGATATAGAAACATTTTCTTAATTGAAAAGTAGGTTTTTTTTCAGTACACGATGTAAATTTAAAAGAAAATATTTCAGGCATTTACAACTCTTTTAAGTATTTCTACCTTTCCAGTCTAAGTATAGTGGTCAAATGTCTAGTTTTTTTAAAGAAGTCTTTCTCTAACATGTACTTGTTTTGTGATACGGATAAAAACAAGTTATAATTTTAAGAATTTTTTAAGATCCCCAATTAATGGTCTAAGGACTGAAAGGGTTACTTATCTTGAAAGAATCGTAGCATAAAATCGATGTAAACTCGCTGGAATCAGCGAACCAATCGCACTAGCGGTCAGGGTGCTAGATCGAAAGGTTCGTGGTTTGAATCCGAGCTAAGGCATGGATTAATTTGTCCTTAATGAGTTTGTGGCCTCTATAACCGGATTGGAATGCATGGTAAGTGTTCAGTTAACTCTCACACTCAGTGGTGCACCAGAGTAGTGCTGAATGGTTCACAAATTCGCCCATTTAGTGCAATAATGGAAATGTTAAATTAATAGACCGGAAATTAGAAGAAAAAACGATGGAAACTCTCAACTGTCTTATCATTTTCAATATTATTAATACCATAATTCTGCATGAAAACATGAAATATGAGTAGTTATGGTAATTTTAGATAGGTGACTTATTTTAGACAAGCAATTCACGCAAAACAGAACAATTTGGAATAAATCACGTAATAGGGATCGAGACAAAAAAATAATAATTTACGTGTCAAGCTAACTTTTGTGGGTTTTCAGTGGCTGGATATTTTGTGCAACTATCTGTATACGAATAGAGTCTAAGATGCGAACGTGCTTTTCAAACAGTAACGCGAACCTGTGCTTTTCAGAGGTTTTACGACAGGCTGGTATATACACAGCTTGTTTTCTTATCTAATGATCCCCACAATGCAATGTGAAATGACGCAAACAACAACCGGTTCAATCTTTGAAAGAGTGTCTACCGAAAAAGAGTTTGGATCGTCGAAAAGGGACTGAGCAAGAAAGCGAACGTCTCAAAACTTTGATCAACTTATCCGACTCGTCAAATCTATAATTTCACTAACCCTTAAAAGCATTAGATGTTACTGACATTTAGGACATCTCGATGTTCCAATGTCGACATGGATTGATACTAGACGCGTTTGAAGTTCCAGCATCCCTTACAAAGACTCATTTCGGTACCCCATTGCGAAATATTACAGTGCCAGTTATCGACAGTGATTATTAAATTAGTGTCTGATTGGGAAGGGCCTCGATGCTGTCTGAGGGTTGATGATCCCCAACTGATGGTCTGGAGACGACGTGGCTGTTAGGTTGATCCACTGAATTTCAGGAGTGCAATATAGTTTGCCAGCTTCCTAGTTTGGGTATTATTAATATCAACCACTTCGGTGGAGGTACTAGTAATGCAGTTTGTTTGGGGGTTTATGGCACAACTATGGCCCATGCTTGCCAAAGGTGCGTCAAACACAAAAAATAATGTAAAGTATTTGTGAAAAAAAAGAAAGAGTATGTTGAAACCGGTTGAACACCCTGGGACAATGCTTACCAGAGACAGTAAACCACACGAGAAAGGATAATCACTAGAGTGTCTAGGGTTCGTGAAATCCGCACACACCTGAAATTATGTCCCTGAGGGGCTAGTACAATAACTATTTGTCAATTTCTCAAGAAAACGCAGATGTGAGTTGTGTTGCGTTTTCTCAGGGAACGACGTCAAACATCATATTTTCAGCAAGATGTCATATTCACATCATATTTTCAGATATATATATATATAAGTGAATGCCTGCCAAACTCACGAAATGAAGATGAATTGTGATCTCTTTAATTAATGTCCATTATGATTACAATTTCCCAGTACAAGTTTTACTATTTTTTAACTTGTTAACACGCTTAATAGCTTATGCATCGCCTGCTAAATATTTATTGACATTGAATAAGTTACACCGTAGATTTGACAACTGGATTGATACACAGACAGAACCACAATACTTAACTAACCTGGTATTAAACGAAGCCTATTAAATTACCGTATCGAGCGTTTCACTAAGGCGTACTTTTTCTGTAAAGTAGAATAATGTAAATAATGATACAGCAGATTTTATTAAACTGACAAACTTTTAATTATAATTTAACCAACTTGAAATGATTATTTTGTGAATGTCATAACAAATATAATCCGTGTTGATCCCCCCCCCTATAAACAAAAAGAACGATTTTTCAAACCTTGCAATTCATAAAACTTTTTTTTAATACTTTCACTGTTAAATGACATCGTAGCATAGCAAGTTAATTATCAAAGAAACCAAATATTAACTATCAAATAAGATGTGCAATTTGATTAAATTACCTTGGAGTTATGTTGGTGTTGGAAAAGGTACACAGGAGGGGAAAATATCAAAATTCAAAATAGTTAAATTACACATTGAAGTAAAAAATAAGTACTGTTTTGCTTAGCAAAATACAGCATGTACTAACGATATGACAAACTTTCATTTCAACAGTTGTATAATATCAGCAAAAATAAAGACATTTATATATTTGCTTGGTAATAAACAAGTTAACAGGTCAGTGAAGATGTCTGTGACTTAAACATAAAGAATAATTATAAACTATTAAAAAAAACAGATGTAAACTATATTAAATCAACTACTACTGGACTCGTGATTTTACTGTTTAGTTTAATTGTGCTTGAATAGAGCTATGGAGCTGCACAATACTCCTACAACTACAAGGAAGAGAGCTCATCGTTCTAACGAAATTCTTCAGGAGACTGATTACAGATGAGAAATCTGTAGCACAGAAAAGGAAATGTGAGCGAACGCGAAATTAGGTTTGAACGATAAAAATACCTAACACTTTTTAATATGTGGATGTAGTGCAATTGAAGTGGACGTCCAGGAGATAATTGTTGTGACACGAACGCGATGTGAACTTTTTGTCGCGCACTTTAATGAAATTCAGAAAAATCCTCTAAGTAGTTTCGACAAGATATTTCGTCCTCCAAAACCTGACCGATTTTGTAATTTACGAGAAATATCATCAATATATTGGCGAGTTCTTGATGAGATAAAGATCTGGTCACAGTTTTATTGTAATAACTGGATATCCCTTCAGTCAATATACGCTAATGATTTTTCTAATGGCGAGATACCTAGTCAAGACAATCAGCCATTTTTTTTTAAATTTTTGACTGTTTTATTTAATTTGGCCGTTTTAAATGGGCATATATCGAAGAGGATATTCATTTCCAATAAATATAACCCACCAAATGTTTTTGACGAGATACCTCATCCATCAAGATCCGACCTATTTGGGATACCTCGAGATACCTCGTCGTCAAGATATTGCCATTTCTTTTTAATGTAACGAGATCAAGATCATTTCAGTTTTTTCTACTGACAAGATATCTTTTCTATCAAGATCCTGTCAGTCTTACTTAATGACGAGATACCTCGTATAGGGAGGGTTAAAATAGGTATCGAGGGAGGTATCAAATGTATATAACGAAACTGCCATCAAAAGAATATAGCAACTAAGAAATTTAAGAGCATATATGCACGGGTCTGCTAGTCTATATAAATCCATGATTAAAACATGAAAGTATTGTCAGTACCATGTGATTTCTTTACAGATTGCTACATTTCATTTCACACGCAAATAGAGCTCTTATTTTTGGATTCAGCGCAAGAAAGACACAAGCTTAGTGTGACATCGCCCTAAGCAGATTAGCCATTTCACAAGGTGTTGGTACTAGCGATTAAGCTGCATTATTATCGGATTTCCTCTTTGAGCTACTTACCAGCTAAACTGAAGTTCGAAGTTATGAGAAACATCCTCATCCGCTTGTTCAGTGGAGATGAATTCGTAGAATCCATTTGAAATCGGACTGAGGGGAAATTCTATATGGAACATTTAAAAGGGTCTTTTTATAAACATCCGCTTCAAAGGATGCGTGTACTATCTTAAAAGGTTGAAACAGCCGTATAATCCGTTACAAGGATTGTAAGTTGTAGATGCTATAAAATACTTTTTTCAGTATTAAAATGCCATAGAAATAACTTAAAAGACATTCTGATTTTACAGTTTCTTGCTTTGTAGTAAATGATAGGCGAGAACACTTTTTTGTATTATCTGCAATTTTATATTGGACATATGGGGGAAGAGTATTTTTTACAGATATGTTGGAAAAATAGTACTTTTTAAAGAAACTACTCAGATTATTTTTATCATGTTTTCCAATATTTAGAAGTCGAAGTAAAAAATACTATAAACTGCCACGTAGTAACGTTTGTAAATAAACTATAAATGCAAACTACGCTATTACATTTGGAATATTTGTGTAAAACAAGTCGTATAACCCCATTCTGTTGCACTTGTACAGAGAGTTATTGTTACAAATTTCAAATTATTTAACAGCACACGAATGAATTTTTCATACAATCAGTCAGTATCTAATTCTTTTAAGGAATTTGAAGTATAAAATAAATGTTTTTACTTTCAATAAGTCTTGGAGATATTTAAAGATGTTATCAGAAATTGTACTATACCATTCATTATTATAAGTGTTTTGGTATCATCCAGTTCAGTATTTTTAAAGAAAAATGTATTCATTTATGCTAGCTACTAAAATCGTTAAAACATTTGCTTTAACGTTAATGAAACAGATGGAAAGTACTATTAATAGAACTGATGTACCAAGAAAAGTAATGGTTATGAAAGTTTTGATATTACCGCTGAGGGAGAAAAATTCAATTAAGTTGAATTGCTGTTATACAATTACTGCGATCGCTACTATATTATTTATTTAACTTCTTTTGGTGTGTCACTCACTGTCATTTTATTTTGCATTACACTGGCTAATTACACCGACTATTCTATTTAAGATAACATTACAAATTATTTAACAATTTTTAAAATAAGCTAATCTGCATTGTTTAACACGCCTTGAGTTTTTCAATATCTTATCATCGAATTAACATATTCAATGACATTCTGGCACTCAGAATTTTGCAAATAATGAGAAAACTCGGTTTGTCAACTTTGTATGTAACATTTATTTTGTTGTATATGTACATGATTTTTCTCTAAACACAAATACTCTCAGATTAGTCTCATGCTAGTACGAGTAATATGAGAGAAAAACTAAAACATAAAAAAACCCACATCGTCGTCTTAGAGCAGAAACTTATTAACTGACAAAAATGTTTTCAATTTATATATGTTTAAAATTTTAACTAGTCAAAGAAAATCCCTTAAAATAGATTTATAAGCAGTTTTCTAGGGTTTTATACCTTTTAAACAGACTATAGTATTAAAATGTATTTTCATCATCTAGAAAATAGGATTTCAGTATCTCCTAAAAATTATATTTAATGAGTTTCTGTGTTAAGTTGGTGATTTAAATGAATGAGAAATTCAATCTAAAAATATGTTATTTTACAAACTCAATTAAATCATGGTTGCATTATATTACATACTGGACACTTCAGATATATCGCTTTTTTAAAGTAATTACAGATATTCGGCATCTTGACTTTTAAGAACACTCGTTAAGATAAGTAAAAATAATTTCTGCAGTTAAATATGAAAAACTATTAAAAAATATATATAATTTTTGAATCTTATGAATTTAAACATGCAAATAAGATGCTCAATATCATATTTCAGTAGAAGAGTATTTTAATGCCATCTCTTGATAGAACTTTTTATCAGTGTGGTTTGTGGTACTTTTATAAAATCCATAAACTGATTTTTTAATGCAGTTCAGTATTATGTTGCCTCAAGACAGTCAAGTAAAACCCGACATTTCTACACTACATACTGAAATCAAAGATCTTAGGTTTATCTTTAATTGCTCAAAGGTTTCCAACAAATAATGATTTCAAATGAAGTTACTTCACTTTACATCTTTGCCGATTATGGTGAAATTCACAATCAGAAAGAAGTTTATAACATATTTCTATTGTGTTATTTCCCATGAGATTTTTATCATATTTACGGGAAAAACCAAAAATGGTGTTTTTAATATTTTCTTCGATTGAAACGCATCTGTCACAGATAATGTACAGATAGTCTAGTTGTATTTAAATTGTCTGAGTAATGTATTTTTAACATATGCGCATTATGATAAGGTGAAAGAAATGTGTTGTTAGAAATAAGAACACGAATTATAACCAAAAAAGAGGTAGTACGAATGGCAGTTTACATCAAATACAAGTCGGTTTAAAATATGCAATATGAATTTTAACGTGTCTCTTACATTTTTCACATTTTATACTCAGTAAAGCGCTTGATAAAATGTATGCAAAAACCAATTAATTGATTTGATGTATTGACTGTTTATGTTATACCTGCGAAATATAATATGAAAACACTGAAAGTAAACAGTAAACAGTCGTGATGAAGCAAGTTAAAAGCAGCCCCGTTAGGTTATAAATGCATAACTAAAGACACACAATCCTGTGGTATAAAAGATTGAAAACAAACTTATATATCCTGGGTAGAACTTTTAAGAGTTACAACAATGTTTCCATTCTATCGCATTGCAAACCATAGCCATGGAAATATTGTCGCCTTAAAGCAGAAACTCATAACTGTTAATAAAAAACTAAATTGTACATTACAACCGTTTATAGTAGAATTATTAGTTTTTAGGTAAAAAACAAGAACTATATACCCTTTGTGCTAGTGTTATATTCTTGTTCAAACAGATTATACCATGACAGTATATTTTTAATCAAGGAAACTAGTCCGTAGTCAAAAAACGTACTTTCGAAAAATATGCCTTTGTTCTAAATCAACGGTAATCCTGTAACTAAGAAAATGCACATTTCGAGGTATATACTAGAAATGAAACCTCTTAATTTTGAGACATGAACCGTTACGAGGAAATACCTACTCCCAGGTGATTCCTCAATGGGAAAAACGCTATAGACTTTCCGAAAACCGAACCGTCCTTTCGATATAATTTCACTTCGCCTCCGACACACTTGAAAATCGTCTGCACCAGACATCCGTGAATTATTGGGAAATGCCCCGTCCAGCAGATAAATAGCGATTCCAAAATGACTTCCGCATCTTCGAGTCTACGCATTCGCAAAGCTAACGACTTGCACCTCTCGGTCGGGTAGGTGGGTGGGAGAAGGCAAGGGGCAATAACGGGTCCCTCTATTATATGTATTTCACTGATAATTAACATAATCAGACGCTATTACCGTAACCCCAACCGTACTCACCCGCCCAGCGTCGGCCGCGGCCGCTGACTGATGGGTTTATAAGCGGCGAGCGGCACGCGCCCTGTGCCGTCGGCAGAGCGGACAAATTGCCGCCGAGGAAGGATCGGTTTTGCGGTGGCGCGCCGCTTCGAAGAAGGGGAGGTTTTTTCCCCTTCCTGTGCTCGCTTGCTCGACCTGGTCGCCTTTTTTTAATGGAAGGTTCTTAAACGTTAAATAAATGATCACACTCGAATGGAATTAAGAATAAAAATTTGCCACCGAAATGGTTTTAAAAGAGATAATTAGTCCGGTGTAGGTTTTTTCTCACCTTTCTGAGTTTCGGATTTTGTTTGTGGAGGTTGTGTATGAGAAATTGAATTGCCTTGGCTTTATGTTGGTGAGAGGACATTTATCAATGATACCTCCTTTCTACACTGAATTTCACTAGTTAAACATCAAACAATCCAAATCTCTCTCCATATATATTTCACTGTTGTACTTAACACATAAATCCACGTTATTTGTGCACTGTCGAATGGCAACAACGGTTATAAGCAATAGACAATCGATATATGAGGGATTCAGTCACCAATTTTGTCGCTTAATTTAAATATGCTTGATTGATTTGGTATCACTCGGAGGAAATTAACTAATGATGTCCTTTCTTTGTTGAATTTCATTATATAAACATCAAAACATCTAAATTTCTCTATGTTTCACAAATGTATATGGCACAGGAAACGACCTTATTCGTTTATTCAAATCACAACTGTTGTAAGCATAAAACAATCCATCTTTGTGGGCCTCATTAGCCAATATTATCCTAAAATTTAACTATGCATGGTTTCAGCTAGGGAACTATATAATTTTGCCGGAACCACACGCAAGAGCTCATCCACTCGAATAAACTTCATTAGCATCAGAAAGTAATGTGAAATATGGAAGATAGAAACCAGCGCAGGAGAGAAAGTATGAGCAAAATATATTAACCGTCACAAAATACCGAAACTTTTTTAAATGCGAATGGTATAAGATTGAAGTGTAAGTTCAAAAGGTACTTGGGGTAATAGTACGGATGGATGCTATTGCCATGTATTTTCTTTTTCAGAATAAATTAAAGCGAGAAAAAGTAAGCGAAATGTTAGTTATTGTAGGATTTTTATTTCATTTAGGGGTATGAAATCCATTTATTTGAATATGGATTCTATATTCTTTATAAATGGATTGAAATATTATATGGAATGTCTTTGCGATCAATAAATATAAGAATTAAGAAATTTTAACACAGATTCTATGTGCAGGTCTCTTAGTAACTACATAAATCAAGATGTAGAATAGTTTGGTTTCTGGCAAGCAGTATATTGGTGTAACCACAAAATTTTTTTTAATAGTAGTGAATCAAAGGAACTTCCTGTATTTTAACAGAATCATCTTCCGTTCTATAGTAAGTACTACAACGTATTAGCTTTGTGCTTTATATCAGCGTTTTAATGCTCTAAAAGTCTCACATTAACCTTTATATTGAATTACAGCGTTCTATATTAGCGTTCTGTAGGAAAACAACATTCTATATTAAAGTACTACAGTACCACTCCGCATTACAAAGTTCAATATTAAAGTGGTTTAGGACTGCAGCGTTCTATATTATCGTTCTTCAGGACCACACATACTACGTTCTATTTCTACGTTATTATACTACTATAATCTTCTATATAAACTTTCTATAAAATTCTAACGTTCAACATACTATTTAAATCGTTCTATTAGAGGAAAAAATCGCTCGGTATTAAAATCACAAGTTTTATCCTCTTGAAAAATAAATTTGATTAAAAAGGCAATGATGGCGACAAATCGTTTAACAAAACACTCAACATAAAAACGAAATATTCTTAAATACATTGATAATATTTGGGTTTATTGCCTTCAGACAATCTTACGTAGAAGTATTCTAAGATGGTGTAGAAGTAATCTAAGCAAAATTCCCATGAATCATCCCAACATACCATCTAACACTCCACAGCTGTCGTACTTGACAGATAAAATTTTTCCGAATTATTCGAATCGTTTTAAAGAATCGCACAAAAGGCCGAAATAGATATCACACAGAACAGGGATAACAATATGAATTTTAGAGGTACGAAATTATACATCTTAAAGTACTCCACTCTAACATCATTGACGAAACTTATTTTTTATGCGTATAAAAACACGTCAAATCTCATAGCGGCTTGTAAAATGAATAGAATGAAAATGCAATTGGATTTTGCAAAATATTCCGCAGCTTCGATTCAATCCAATAAAGAAATAAATATATATATTTTTTTCTAAAAGTTTATTCAAGCAACTCAAGGAATCTCACGCTTAGTTTTCGTAAAGGACGGAAATGCCGAAAACGTCAATAGATTTTTTATGCTCTTCCCATGATTTTTATTTCAATACTTTCTTATGATTATTGCGAGTGTGCTTTTTATAATATTTATCAGATTTATTTATTTTTCGGCCAGGTATAGAGGTTCTCTTTTAATAGCTCCGGTGTTTCGAATGGCTAACAGTGGGTAGCAAATGTGTTTCGACACGTGCATCCTCCGTCAAATAGATTTTTTGTAAGGATGGAGCGGTAAAAAAAGCTCAGCGTGTTTTTTACCTTATTTCCCTTTCTCAAAAAGCTGTCACAGCTAGAAAATTATTCCCGCATCAATTATTAGCATCATGTCAGGACATCTCCGGATGGGATAGTTTTTAAACATTTTAACATGTTTTTCAGGTACTTAAGCGTCTTCCTGTATCAACATCAGAACCATGGTCTGAATTTTTTTTTAGGACAAACAAAAAGCCTACTAATATTGACTTTTTTAGCCACAAATTAAAATGTTAGGATTTTTTATGCACAGGACAAAAAAGTAATTGACGCTTGTGTGTAAAGGGATATATTTTATTTATATATACGCATAATGTAATGTTATGACAGTATTTAGGAAGTTTAAAAACTTTCACTGCACTAGCAACAAGTCCCTTTAGTAAAAAATACCGTTTTTTTTTTCTTTAGAGAACTGAATATATTAAAAAGGAAAATTTGTGTAGACAGTTTGGAAATGGATGTTTTTAAACTTTGAATGATTAACACGTCATATTTTTTTTGTGGGGGAGGGGGAGATAATTTAATATCAGTATGGAAAATTTAGTAAAATATTAGGAGATATTTAAGAAGCCTTACAAATGTTCTACACTTGAAAATATCTTAGAATTAAACTGAAATAAATGCGTACTTTTTAGCAGAATTTGCGCGAGAATCCTGTTCAGGAGATTCACTCTTCTTTTTGCAGATGAAAATAATTTAATTTGAATAGCTGGGAGTAATATTTGACTAAAGGATACTAAAGGATATAGATACAAATACTAAAGGATTTACATCAATAAACAAGTAGTATTTGAAGATATGAAATGACATATGAGAGTATTTCGTAAACTTTTCTACTACATGTTTACGCTACATGTGATTTCACAAATGTCTGGAATAAAAACTTTAAATTGTTTATTTAAAAGCACTTATAACAATATAAAGAAATGTGATGCAGTGGAACTCTTCAAAGATTAGGATACAAGAGATCTCTAATTTCGGTTTGAAGTTGAAGAAATATAGGTACACAGCTTAGAGCTTAAATACGTTCTAAAGGAAGAATTCCAGATATTTTGTACGGAAAATTTCAAATCGTATTTTCTTTCCATATTGATATTAATTAATTGAACTTTCCGAATGCATTGTTATTGTGCAATTACTCCTTCGTTGCTTAATGACGTGAGAAATAGGAGGAAGTCTTGTGACCTTAGGAATAATTGTTGAGTATAAATATACTCTAAAGTATTATATTTAATACATTTATTTGGAAAAAAAACATTGAACTATCGACGATACTATAATCATATATGATGCGAAACTAATCTATAGTTTATGTTATTACACTTTTAATCGACCAAAATTGCAAACATTTTTGGGAATAAGACACACATTCAATTAAAAAAGTTTTTGTATAGATGAAACTATGTAATATAAAATTTTTTTAAAAGATTAAAGCAACAAAAACAAATTTATTCGTTTGTCTTCTAAATAAGATCCGACTCATAAAACGTGATATATTCTCCAAACAGAGAATGCTCACGTATTTCCAGATTTCGTAAGAGTAACCGAAATCCCATTTTAAGACTCAAAATAGTAATATATATAAATATATATACTTTATGTACTATCCACAACGTTTTCTCATTGAGACGACAGTATGAAAAATTTTACGATGAAATAATATTATCCAGAAATGATACGGGGAGGATGTACATAAATTCTTAGTGTTATTACACTTTAAAATTACCAAATACTTAAAAAGGCTTTAGAATAAAATGCACGTTTTGGAGGAAAAAAAAATAATTTTGGAAAAAGAAAATTTCTGACATAAAAATAACTCAAATATTAACAAAATAATTATTGATTCGTCATCAGAATAAATTCCAACACGAGATCCGAACAGCAAACAGATACATTCTCCCCAAAAGAATTCGTTCTAGAATTCGTAAGAGAAGGCGAACACCATTTAAAAACCCAAAATTTAATCAAAACATTACGACTCGAATCCGAAGAGGAGAAACAACAAGAGAGGAAAAAAGCTCGGAATCGAGTTTTAAAAATTTAGTGAAGTTTAAATAAATAATCGGACTGAATCATATCGGTCCCGGATTATGAGCGGGCTTGAATTATTAATCTTTAACTCCCAATCGGGAAAAGGATGACTGACATTACAAATATGTGTTCAGCTCCCTTCATAATTTAATCATTGAGTTCGCACCGTTTAATCTCGCTCTCATGAAAACTCGTAAATCACTTTTGTGAATTAGTCTCAATTACTCAAATTACGACGCGCGCGTTTCACTTAGTGAAGTACAGGAGAGAAGAGCTGGATTACCTAAACACTGATATGTTGAGACGTCGCTTTTTCTTCTCGGAATCTGCTTTTCGATTTAGAGAGGTAGTAATGTCGTAAGGCGTTTAGCTTTATTACAATCATTGGTTTTTAATAGATGACGCCGTAGGTCATTTTTTGTGGATGAGTGCTACTAATCATTAGTGGCTTGAAAAAATTGTTAAATACCGAAGATCTGTTAATAGTTGTCTTCTTTATAAACGATGCGATTTCTTAAGTGTAAATCGCGTGACATTTTATTGCACTGAGCGTCGATATCAAAGTTGAAACTTTATATTTGACGTATATATGAAACGATTGCACATATTCTTTCTCAGTTATTCTCTAAATATACAATATCAAAAGTCGACTTGAAATACTGTCGTAAAAATGTATTTAACTTTACCATCATTGGTTTTTTAATAGATGATGCCATAGGTAATTTTTTGTGGGTGACTGCTTTTAATCATTATTGGTTTAAAAAAATTGTTAAATACCGAGGTACGGTTGATAGTTGTCTTTTTTATAAACGATTATATTTCTAAGGTGGAAATGGCGTGACACTTTATTACACTGAGCGTCGATATCAAAGTTGAAACTTTATATTTGACGTATGTATGAAATGATTGCACATATTCCTTCTCAGTTATTCTCTAAATATACAATATCAAAAGTCGACTTGAAATACTGTCGTAAAAATGTATTTAACTTTACCATCATTGGTTTTTTAATAGATGATGCCATAGGTAATTTTTTTGTGGGTGACTGCTTTTAATCATTAGTGGTTTAAAAAAATTGTTAAATACCGATGTACGGTTGATAGTTGTCTTTTTTATAAACGATTCTATTTCTAAAGTGGAAATGGCGTGACACTCTATTACTCTAAGCGTCGATATCAAAGTTGAAACTTTATATTTGATGTTTATATGAAATTATGTTACATTTACTTTCTCAGTTAGTTTCAAAATATATGCAATATTAGAAGTCGACTTGAAATACGGTCGTAAAACATTATATCATTGGTTTTAATAGTGATGCCACAGATCCCTTTTTCCTTTTTTATGGGTGGGTGCTACTAATTACATTAGTGTGTTTTCTTCGAAATTTATTTGCATACCAAAATGAGGTTGATCGTTGTATAAACGATTCGATTTCTCTGAGGGAAATTGCTTGACGTTTCATTACACTAAGCGTCGATGTCAAACTTTATTTGACGTTGTATACATGAAATGACATTGCATATTATTTTTGAGGTATTAACCAAACATGATATCAGAGGTTGAATAGAAATAATATCGCAAGACATTTTTATTCTAATTATAGTCTCTGTTTTTTAATTCATGATGCCATATATAATTTTAATAGGCGAGTTCTAGTAATCACCTTCGTAGTTTTTCGAAATTTTGCTAATACTGAATTAGGTTTAATCGTTGTATTCTTCGCAAATTATTTGAAACCTCAAGTGGAAATAGTGTCCATTATACTAAGCGAGGATTTACAAGTTGAAACTTAATTTGACGTTGCATATGTGGAATGACATTACATAAATTTTCTGAGATATAAAAAAAATTTAATACTAGATATTGATTTCTGATGGACATTTTACCAAGAGTTTAATTGAAGTACAATTAAATTTTTTCATTTAAATTGGAGTACCTATAAACGGTGTTTGAAAGACATTTAAGAATTCAAAGGGAATTAAAGTCGTAATAATGAAATTAATAAATTATGTACTAGCAAGAAAGAATATTACTGTACAGAAACTAATTTACATTTATTTAAATTTACTACACGTTCAATTTGTTTTTTATTTTAAATATAATAGTAGTTTCCGCAGCTGAAATACTGCTAATCCCTTTGTTTGTATTCTAAATTAAAAATTGTTATTAAAGCACGTTTATTTAGCATTATCAAACAGTATCAAACGTGAGTTACACTTACATGTTCATGAGAAATCAGATCAGTTAAATTTTTATTTTGATTTATGCAAGTTACATATTCGATCATTATTCACGGATCTACACAGGCTTACAAATAAGTGATTATGCATGGATCACGTAGTAATAGATCATTAATTTATCTTAACACTATTTTGAACACATCGATGTGAGAACTCTTACTTTCCAACGAAACCTAACATTAGTGTTTTTCCTACACAACCCATCGTGTTTCGTGAATAAGAGCGAATGTCCCAAATTGTATTCACTGCCAAAATGCTATAGGTCTGTCTACTAAACGAAATCATAAAAAAGTTAGTATAACACAATCTATACAAATATTTTACTAACATAATGGGCACAGAACTTGACGTTATTCGTTTATTGTCGTTTGGCAACAGCGTTTATAAAATATAAAATTGACCTTTAAGGAATTCATTCGCCACTGTTGCAGCTTAGTTTAAATACTGTTGATTTGAGCTATGGAGCTAGAAATCTGGAAGATCGAAATCAGAGCAGAATAGAAAATATGAGCAAAACTAGGTTTAGCGTCAAAAGAGGATGAATCGAAAACCATATGAATCAGATTAAATTTAAGTAGACGTTCAGAATCTATCCGTGGTATAATGATTGAGAAGTTCAAACTTGCACCATGCATTTAATTAGAAATAAGAAATGACTGACACCAGTAAAGGTAAATGACGAATGCTGTTACATATTTTAAGATAATTTTATTTCATTTTTAGGCATGAAATCCATTTGTATGAATATGGTGATATATTCATTATAATTGGATTCAAATACGATATGAGATGTGAGAAAAGACTCTTTTCCATCAATATATGTAAGCAATTAAAAGAACTTAGGGAAGATGCTATGGCAAGGGTCTTCTAGTGCTGAATAATGCAGAATGGAGTCAAATTAGACTAACTTTCCATACATATATCATAAAGTTATCTCAGAGTGATAATGCTAAAAAATATAGTTTGTGCATAAAAGTTATTATGATAAAATGAAAACGATAATCACAAAATGACTGTCGTGATGAAAATTTCGCACTTCATATATATGGCCTACTTGTTATAAGAAAACATTTTACAGTTCTTTCAAAGCTACAGTCAGATCGGCCCTTGTTTAGCAAAGCAGAGCGACATATTAAACCAAAACTGAAGTACAATATCGATTGTGTTAAATTGTTTTGAAAACCAGAGCCCTACTTGTTGTCAAAGGTAAATTCCTTTGAAAAATGAATGCTTTGTAAATTATTCAGAATAATTTCTTGAGGAATAAAATGTCACATAGAACCTTATCAGTACTGTAATCCTAATATCAAATAGAGAAATGTAATAAATATTTTTTTTTTCAAGCAAATTTAAAAAGAATTACGAAAATACCAATCACGTGATTGCTTTTTTAAAACAGAAAATTTTCCCCAGTACTTTAATGTAGTATTCCAAGTTAGTAGTTCCATTGTAATCACTTTGCTCTTAGTTTCACGATATAATATTGAAGCATATCGAAATAAAATTTGAAATTTAATTAAAACTTTCAGGTGATTGCATTAACTACCATTTAGTCCACTGAAGCATAATTTTCGGGATACCGTTACATGTTTTGTATGAAAACACACAAAAAGTAATCGAAACTGTTCTCTTCTAAATATTTGCCAGCTCAAAATATCATTACATATCATATTCCCATTGAAGTGTGATTACAAATATTTATTTATAAATTTCTAAAAGCCACATAAATAATCTAGTTTGGATCAAATTACTCGAAATCTTCACATTATCATCGATCATAAAATGAATAGCATGCAAGAACTAATACCAAGCTAATATTAAAACCGAGAAATTAATTAAACATGTACAATTATATTAAACTTTTGCGTTGCCTCAAAGGGAGTAAGTTTTAAAGCTCAGTTGTTAAACAATTATGGGGTTACAATATCTCCAAAGCAGAAATAACAGAAAAACTTTGAAAATTCTATTTTTAAAGAATTGGGCTTGATATCATAAATTCGTTTATTTTAACACCTTACATTCGTTTCTGTTACAAATAGAGTGACAGAAACCGACTAAAGAACATTAATGAAACTCACAAATTTCCAGCTTAGTTTCTTTAACACATTTAAACAAAAAAAGTATGTATACGTATAAATGTAAGAATATATTTGCAAGAATAATAAGCGACTAATAACGAGGAAAATTAAAGTTAATGCGTCCAGAAATAATAGCAGGCTACTTTTTGTATTCATTCGCATGTAACACGGTATAACGAAATCAAGTCTCGAGATTTCTAACTAAAAACTTCGTTTGATCATAAAATTTATTTTCATATAGAAGGTTGCTTTCTGAATTTTCATGCTTAAATGGTACGAATTTTATGTAAATAGAAACGGAGTATAATTATTATATTACAAAGGAAGTATATAAAAAAAGAGTGAAATTATAAATTTCAAGATACGTAATGTAAAATCTTTCTTACCCCAAAACATTTAAAAAAGTTGTTTATCTAGTTTTATTAAATCGTCATTTTCATAAAATCAATAGAAATCGCATTTTATCACATGAATTACAGTACAATCGTAGAGCATATTACGGTGCCGAAAAATAGGAAAAATGTAACAAATATTTTTTAATATGCACTGCCTAGATATTTCATTAAGTTTTTACTTTTAGATTAAGTTTTTCAGTAATTTACTTTTTGAATGAGTGTATGTATTTTAACTGTACTTTTCTAAACTATAGTCATGAATTTAATAATGATGATAAAAGCATACTTTAAATGTTAACAATTGGAAAACTGAAAACGAAATTGTACTTTTAATATAAAATTTTAAATATGTTAAGAATACAAGCAATACAAAACTTTATTTTCATTACATTTATGAATGAAATTAATAATATGCTGATTATTTGTATGATATATTTTTAAAATTTTCGAAATCAAATTTTTACTCTGTGATTTAACAAATACAATATTACAACATTTTCATTTACATTCATAAAAAAATTAAATACTATCAAGATTATATTACATAATAAGTTAATACGAATAACGACTAAAATATGTTTTTATTGAATTAATTTTTATTTTGAAGTGAAATTTAAGGATTTTACAACACTATACATTAAAATGAAATATTCACTCAGACTTATAAGAAAATTACTAGAGATACCGTGTTTAATTTATGGTAGATACCTAATTAAATTGACATGAATAGATTAAATACATTGAACAGTTGACTAACAGATTCGTAGACAATGAGCATTTTAAGGGTGCCACATTTTATTTTTGACCTTAACCATTATAATTTGATTAGTTTCAATCTATATATATATATAAAGAAGCACGTGCACATAATATTTTAAAATGTTAATTTAAACAATTTTCAATGTTATCCATTCGTAAAGTTCCTTATTCATGTTAAATTAATAATAATTGGGAGATAAATTTTTAATTTAAAATAATGGAGAACTCTGATTGTCCCCTAACACAATCCCATTTAACAAAATTGCAACGTATTTATTCATATCTTTGCGTAATTTTCTTTTGAGAAATTTTAGAATCTGAGCTGTACTATGTTCTTTGTTTTTTACAAGCACTGTAAATTTTAACTTAAATGTTTACAAATCATTCAAAATTTCATTTTTTTTCAAATTTTCAATTCAGTTAGAATATTCTATACTATTATTGCAAATTTATGACAGTAGAAACTTACGAACTTCTTTAAATAATTATGTTATTATAATACTTATGGAGAGGTATGAATTTTTCAACATGTTTCCAGTCTGATTTCGTTTTCCTAAAATTTATGAAAAGTACATTTTGTCACAGGGATGAAAAAGTAGATGCAGTAAAGTGTATCTATAGTAGGTTCAATACCAGTAATACCGTAGTAATGGAATATTACAAATACTATGTATTTTGTTAGTTAATTTGAATCATAGGAATTACATATTCGATATGAATCTTTTTGTTCAGAACTAGATATACATGTTTATACACCATGATTGATTATGTGGTGACGACAAGTAAATTCCTGGTTTTAAAACTATTTCACAGATAATACAATTGAATATACGGCGGATACCTTATACTTCAGAGAATGTTAGTTGCACATCATGATAAAGCATGGGAAATGTTTAATAACATAGACTAATAAGGAAACACATCAAGTCAAATTCAGAAATTTGAGTTTTCAATTTAAGGTATCTCAGAAAACTAGTATTCTGTTTAAGTCTACCTGTTAATACATTTTCTAAGCGAGGATATATTTAGTTTTAGATAAATCAGTGATTTCAACCTTTTTCATCTTTTGGAACATATGATATAATGGCTAAAATTACGCAGCAAACCGCCAAACATATAATAATTTTTGACAATAGGTATAATTTTGCTGGATTTACAAAATTATAATGCAATTTCCTAAACTTTTTTGCTTCCATGCGTTTTTAAGATGAAATTTTAAGATGAATGAAAAATTACACTCAAAATACGGTTATTACTTGTGCGGGAAATAATTTGTGAATGCACTTGCAGAAATTAAAAACTAAACCTTTAAAATGAAATAGGTCATACATAATCTAAGCCATTTCACTATCCATACGGCACACTAGTGCCATTCATACGGAACATCAATGTGTCACAACACACAGGATGAAAATCGCTGAGATAAAAGTATTAAATGCATTTTCAGGTTCTGTAGGTTTTGTCTAGTTAGATGATTTGACTTGGTGTGACCCACTTGTAGACTACTGATATAGTTGTTGAGATTTACACTGGTGTGCAAAACTTTAGAACTTATGAACGTAAACCAGCTGTTAATTTTTGATGAAGTGATCTGGATGTGGGGAAAGTGGTACAAAACAAGTTAGAGTTACCAAACCGATGAAACGAAACGATTACAAGATCAGAGGTGAACAGAAAAAAAGTTTTTGAGCTGAAATGGCGACATTGTCTGGTTGCCATGCGAAAGAAGGGTAACTGTGAAAAATTAATAAAAGAGAGGATGTGGTCCTTTGTAGGCTATATGACCACCTCGAACACTGAAGCACGCCTTGCATACAGAGAATGACCTTGTGGATGAGTTCCTGCCTGTAGCATAACCCATTACTGTCAGATCATGTGAGGTCACGATTTCCAAGATTTGAATATTCATCAGCTTTCTGAATATCATGTTATTTTAACGACTACAGACAGTGTCGCTGAATTTTGAGGTTGTAACCTCTAAAACGGATGGAGTTACATAAGTTTTGCACGCCAGTGTATATTCGCGAGAGAAGAACTTAGAAAGGTAACTTACTTGAAGAAGTCGTTCCTGCAGTAGAGCTTCCCTTCCCTGGAGAAGCACTTTTCCTGCAGCGTGCACTTGCACTCGCAGCACAGGACGCACTTGGAGTGCCAGGACCTGTCCAGGACGCTGCAGAGGTACCTGTCCATGATGGGTCTGTCGCAGCCGGCGCACTGCACCATCTTCATGTCGTCTGTCCGAATCAAGGGCAGGGTGCGACCCCCTCGCCCCCTCCAGCCTCCGAGCGTGTCCACCTTGGACGACCTCAGACCACTCGGCTCATACGACAGACCCAGGGCTGATAGCTCGTTGACCAGCGACACTTTGGAATCCACCTCGTACGACTTCAGCAAGCAGTTGGGCAGCACCTGAGCGGCCACTTTTGGTCCAGTACCGTATCTCTATGTGCCCAAAGGGACGTCTCCTTGGCAACACTGCAGAAGGCCAACCTTGTCTTCAGCAAAAGAGTCGCTCCAGACCCTCGCGCGTTTAAGACAGCTTGTCAAAGAATCCTAAGTCCTAAAATGGGACGTCTCCTAGGTAACACTGCAGAAAAAGCCAACCTCGTCTTCAGTAAAAGAGTCGCTTCAGGCCTGTTTTTAAGACAGCTTGGCAAAGAATCCTAAGTCTTAAAAAGGGACGACGTACAGAGGGACCAGCTTGGTCTTCGGATGAATGGGTAGAAGTGGCACGCTCAAGACAGTTTGGTAATGCTGGTGGTGCGAATAGCAAATGATGGTCAGTAGTTGTCTCTATTATTGAAATTCAACAAGAGCCAAATGATATTAAATGAAACCTTCCTGACGGAAGCAAGACTACTGAATGTTAAATTCAACGATGGGTCTCAAGACAAACGTGAAATTGAAGAACCATGAGCTGCTCATTGATGTCAGACAAGAGCTTCCTGAATGAAAAGATGACGGGTTCAACGAGGGGTCTCAAAGCAAACTCGCGTTTAGATCCGTATCATACAAACGGGGAATTTCCATCTTGACGGGTAAGTTCTTGGAGACAGCGACCGTTAGTGATCAGCCGCACATTTCCAGTGCGGAAGGTAGTGCAAGGGGAAACAGGTAAACAACACCGCCGAGTCGACCTCTCGTGACCAGCGCAGCGGCGCAAGTGGGACGATGGGCAGCCGCGTGTGTTCCAAGCGAGTGTCTGTCCCAGACTAGCTTTTTCTACTGCGACCACTGACGGCTACAGGCGCGGCGTGTTTTGCCATCGCATCCCCACCGCTCGCTTCTTTGGTACCTCGGGTATGGAGGCGGGGCCTCGGCCCGTCCATCAAAGCCGCAGTTGCCATGGAGACGATGGGAGGGACCGTCCTCTCGGTCGTCACGTGGTTTTGTATCACGAAGTCAAAATTTTGAACAGAGTGACAAGGGAGGGAGAGGTTTTTTCATCTGTGCGAGATTTTTCGGTCCACGTTTGAAGGAGAACAATGAGGACGCATTTTTGAGTCCGTTTTGAGATCCATACAACCTGTTTCGAATATGTTTACACATAAACTACACTGAACAAAACGGAGAACAACCCATCAAGAAAGTAGATTTTATTTAATGTCTTATTTTTTAAAATTATGCAGATGGTTCTTTAGCACAGAAAAAAATTGCTTTTTTTACTTAATATGGTTAGTAGAAACTGGTAGTAGATATTCATACAAGTTTCTTAATTTCGGTCAATGACCAGAATATTCAAATAACGTAAAAAGAAAATAGTGAATATTTTTAAAATAATAAAAGTATCGAAGGTCTGATGAAAATGATAAAAAAATTTCTGGAACTCACTCGAAAAAAGTCAGTTCTAAACGTAATACTCAAATCAGAATTTGACTATTTTTGTTTCACAAGGTTATTAAATTTGAAAAGCAAATTTGATAAAAATTTCGTCAAAAAATTATAAAATGAATTCAGATTATCATTAATCTCTCTTTGATGTTTATGCTTCGTTACGAATATGAAAGAGAAATTACTGAAAATATTTATTAATGCTTCGTTACAAATATCAAGGAGAAATTACTGAAAGTTTTTATTCTTCATTTATTAATACTTCGTTACATATATGAAGTAGAGAAATAATGTTAGATTTATATAGAATGCCAGCAAAATTACCTGGCTTTAATCGAATTGAGTTGGTTAACTTTAGATTAAATAAAAATTATCAGAATATACAATCACTTTTATCTTCCCTGGAATAAAACACCTTTACTCGCATCTTTATGTACAACCTACTTTGGATACAAATCTTACACATACATATCCATCCCTGTGAT
The DNA here is from genome assembly GCA_947359465.1 of Metellina segmentata. Lineage (NCBI taxonomy): Eukaryota > Metazoa > Arthropoda > Arachnida > Araneae > Tetragnathidae > Metellina > Metellina segmentata. The sequence goes on from OX375879.1 coordinate 97,682,467, forward strand.
ACATTTTACATACATCGCACCTTCTTGTATGACAAAGCTATAAAATGACGAAAGGTGACAATACGGTTACTACTATAAAAGACGATTTTGAGGGGATTTGGAATATTCTTTCTTAAGTTAATTTTCCATGTAAAATTACTCAACTCAGTTCATAAAAATGACAAATTTACAGCGAGTACTCTCGCAATCATAGTCAACAAATTAATATTTTTTTACTTGTGGCACTCTTGCATCAGGTATTCGAAATTGTTGAATTTCGGCAACTTTAAGGGAAGGATGACAAATTAATTTGATCAGATATTCATAACTAAATTTTTTAAGGTGAATGTCATTTTTCTTGAAAATTACATTTTGTGGTACGACTAATAATAAAATAACTTGTTTTAAAAATGAATATCTTCAGTACACATAAGGTAGCCTATTAGAATTTAAAAAAATGATAAATAGATTCTTTTCGAAAGTTTTTTGATAGAAAATCATTGTTTTCAATGAGCTTTTAGCATAAGTAATAAATTGCTCAAATCTAGCTTCAACTTGTAAAATAATACACCTTGACATCCCGTCATTGTGACGAGGAATTTTTTAATATTTCAAAAGTTTTAGAATGGAACTGTTTATCATTTTTTTCATTTAATAACAGAGAAATTACACTTAAAATTACCTGCCACTTTACATCGAATATTTTGTGATGGTGTTGCGTGTGATAAAAGGAAAATATAATTTATTAAAATAATAAGTATTGAAAACAGAAAACAAAGAAAATGGCGAAATAAAACAAAATGAATGTGTTGTCTATTTAAAAGTTGTTCTATAGATATTAATTCGAGGTTACTTCTTATTTTTGGATCTCGTACAGTTGTCATGCTTACAACTTAAAAATGAACAAAATTAAGAAATGCGAAATTAATTCAGAGTGAAAGAAACAGTGAATGCCACTGCACGTAATCAACCAACACAAGTTTCCGTTCGTTGAAAAATATAGTTTGTCCCCATTTATTCGGAAATTGTTTATGTTCACAAAGAATAAAAACTAAAACTCGAAATAAATGACGTAGAGTTAAAACCTCATGAAAACAATTTTGTTTGAAAAATAATTGCTTTTTCAGCAGTACTGGTAAAACAATCCAAGTAATCGTAATAATACAGAGGCTGTTCGCACATTTTTTTAGACGATTTTGGTTAGCGGTAATAAAAAATCGGGTACAGCTACACTCTACGTTTATGAGGGCTTTGGCGATTTTTTTGGCGCACTTCTAAAGTTGCCAAGTAAAGAATTATTTCCTAACTCTAATGTCACAATTTTTTTTTCTTTTTACAACACACTTTTTAATTATATTTCAAAAAGTTTTAAAAAGTATATTTTTAAAAAACTTTCACAAAAAGTAGTAAGCTTAAGCACATATCAAAACACATTTGTGAACCAGCAGAGAAACTAAGCTACGAATGGTAAGAATAACCTGAAACTTATCAATTACACTAAATACAGTGAGCATGTTGAAAAAGGAAAAAGATTTACAAAAGAAAAAAAGCAAGAAATAATACCTGATAAAGTCAGAATTCTCTCGTAAAAAAATAATGAAAACGAAAATGGTCAAAAAAAACAAAGCTTTTAATCCTGTCATGAAAACTATCATAACAAAATAAAAATTCAACAGCTGTCAAAATACAAATAAAAGGACCAATGGTATCACAGAAAACGATTTAAAAGGACCAATGGAATCAAAGGATATTTTAAAAACAAAATAACCAATGGGAGGAAAGAAAAAATTTCAAACGAATCAATGAAATCAAACGATTTTAACGGATTTTGGAAGAATTTTCTAGAATATTCAAAATGAAAATTAAAAGTTTCCGTTTGCCGAGGTTGCCATGAAAACCACAACAACAGCAACGAAAGATGGGTTGCCTTAATTTATCGTAACTCGTTACTAGAAGTGCGCCAAAAAAAATCGCCAAGCCGTTGCCATCACTCATAAACGTAGAGTGTAGCTGTACCAAAAATCGTTTGCTGCAAAAGAAATCATTGCAGTTGTACTATGTTTTTAAAAATCAAAATTATCGTCTATGGCTTGAGAGGTTTGTTTTTATTCAAAATGGCGTTATTAACGAAGCAGTGGTTCGAAGGCTATATTTATGCTCTTTCCGAAGAGAAATATTCATATTCCGTTATCCAAAAACGATGTGAGAGTCATGGTTTTGTGATATCTAAAGCGTCGATAGGTAATATCGTCAACAAGAAAGGGAAAAAAAAAACCCGTCAAATTGGAGTCTCAAGTAGGACACAAATTCCAAACAAGTATCCAAGGAAGAAACGGACATCTTCAACTATTTCAAAGGTACGTTGTTTAGTGTTAAAAAAAAATCCCCCTAATCAAAGGACAGTTGTAAAATCATTAAAATTCTCGGTGTCCACTGTAAACAAAATGATAAACGTTGATTTAAATCTTAAGAAAGCGAAAAAACGCAGTGTGCATCGTCTTTCTCCAAAGCATATCGCTGAACGCAGGACACGCTGCCGAGTTCTATATGAGAAACACTTATCCAAAGAAAAATGGAAAAAAATTGTCACAATAGATTAACCATGTGTGTTTTTAAATGATTGCAGCAAAAAAAAAGAGCCATTTATTATCATAAAAGGGGAGAAAAAAATTTAAGTGCATGGTTCACAGAATCGAAAGAAAGTTTTTCTAAGGGATTGATGATTGCTGCTGGTTTTTCATATCATAGCAAGTTAAAAATAAAGAGAGTGGAAAAAAATGTCAAGATTAACTCCAAATACTATCAGGAACATATTTTATCGCCAATTTTTCTGAATGAAATACCATCGCTTTACCAACAGTGCCATCAATCTGTGGAACACCATCAAGACAAAGCTAGCAGTCACACATCAAAATCCACTGTAAATTTTTTAAAAGAAATGGAATAAAAAACCGGTATCAAGACCATACCCTTCACTGATATCCCTACTAAATCTCCCGATGTATCACCTATGAATTTTTGTGCTTTCGGACTTTTAAAATCTGCACTATTCAAACGTCGTCCCACAACCCTTACATGACTCTTTAAAGCTGTTCAGGAGTAATGGGATAGAATACCTCTCCTGACACTTCAAAAGGCATAATTATCCTGGAAATTACGGTGTCGAAAGATAGTTCAAATAGAGCATTTAAAACACAAGAATTTTATATAATTTAGTTTTGTGAATACAATATACATTGTCTAAAAAATGTGTGAACAGCCTCTGTATACACTTCAGATATTCCAGAACGACCAAATTATGACTGATTTAAGTATACTTACTTTAATATTTTAATATGAAACTTATTTAAATACCTAAATAAAAAGGCTTAATATAGCATTCACTAAAACAAAATACGATGCATCAAATTAAGAATATTGTATTCAAATCTATCGAATAAAATTTATGTGATACCTATACAAGCAAACAAACAGAAAATCAGACATAGAACGGGAAGGCGGACAGACAGAGTAACACAACTAAGTTCAGTCACATATGGAACAAAATTTCATGAAAATATATTAAACCGCTTAGACACAGCACGGCCACACACATAGACGGATTATGTATCAGATGTACCCAAAACGGACAGAAAACTTCAAATGGTTCGAAAATATTTAATGTACAAACACTCCATTCTTATTTAGATAGATAATATCATTTAGTATATAAAGTATATCAAGCAGAGTTGGCACCCGTCTTTCCCTACGACTAACGTAGGCTACTTACTAACCCCTGATATATTTTCCCTTACCTTAAAATAATTCAAAATTACCAAAGGAATAACATTAAGCATAAAACAATTGTGCTATTCAACTCAAGTTGTTTTACCAGTATTGATGGAAAAACTACTTTTCAAAAAAATTGTTTTACCAGTATTGCTCTATAAATAATTAAAAAAGTTAAGTTCTAATGTATGTTTATGTTTGAGATGATTTTTTATTTCTCCTCATAATGTAAACAATTAATGAATATTTGATTGATGAAAGATATATTTAAAATAATTTCTTTTCATAACTTACATTTTGTAATGTAACACGTAAAGCCCAAGAGGAAAACTCATTGATCATGAAAACGTAACCTTTTCTATTTGGTACCTGGTAACGCCAGAATTAATATTTGTTTATGTAAATTTGATTCCATGTTTGTGTATGTGAGTAAAGGCAGCAAACTGTTGTGGTCATACTTGAGTATTTCTAAGTTTTGTAGATATGTGTTCTTTTGTAAATGAGAATCATTGTCTTCAATATATTTCACACAAACGTCTTTTTTCCTTTTTTCAAATTGCTCTAGTTCAGAATATATTCACGAAGTCGAATTTTGACACAATTGCTTATAAATTTCGTTTTTTAGAATTCTTCATTTTTCAATGATTGCAATTTTGTTTCTGTTGGTATTTATGTGTTCCAATATTTTACATATTGCAGATATACTATTTATACTATTTGGGAATCAAATTAAAATGAGGCTTTTATTTTCTGCAAAATATCACTAGACATTGGTAATTGATTGGTGGAAACCAACTTTCCTTACGTCTTTGGTTGAAATGCAACTGGTTTATAGAATTCTTTTTCATAAAATAAATAAAATATACTACACTAAACCTTTTTAAGTAAAATATGTAAATTTTTATTTTAAAATGACCGTAAAATTTAAAATAAAACTTTTAATAAGATATTTTTTTTATTTTACATTTTTAAATGAGACAGGTGAAGCGTTAAATTACGAATAGCCAATTGCTGTAGTTCAAAGATACTTAAAAATCTACCTATGTAGTTGTCCCCTTAGTACAAACTTTTCTAGTTTGTCCAACAGCAGGAGTGCGATGAATATAAAATGGAGTATATGGATGTAACCATGTATTATACGTATATGCATGTAAATATATATCATGTATACATATTTGCGACCGAAGTCCTATAAAACTATGAAAAAGTTAAAGCAATGTTAAAAAAATATTTTCTGTTCACTTAAATGATTTTTAAATTGCTCAGTGAAAGAGAGTGATTAGATAATTAATTATATTTAAACTTATATAGTAAGCGTTTTCAACATCTCTAAGAGCGAAAAAAAAAGCTGTTTGAATTTCATGTGCCTGTAAGAGTAATTAAAAATATACCGCCATTCATCTTCTTATTGAATATTTTTAAATTTGTTAGTGAATTTAAATATTATACAAAACTACACTTATGCATTTAAACAAAAAATAATCCTCTTTTTGCAAAATTTTCGAACAAAAAGCCAATTATTTTTCATACTATATGATGTAATAAAAAAACTAGCTGTAACATAATCACTGCAGCTTGATATACTACTCGTTGTACATTGAGGTCATTGATAATTATGTTAAACAATCTATATATATAATTCTCTTACGTGGCACGCAAAAAAGACGTTATTTGTAATCGCGTTTCGGCAACACTGTACGATTGTTTGTTTATCGCGAAATCTCGCGCATCGATTGAATTTATAGCGTTATCGGATGAAATTTTATTGAAAAAAAAAAGGAAATTTTAATGAGCTGTTGCAGTTAGTTTATAATAGAAATCAAAGAAAGCGGAGGATCTTTTCAGGGCCATTTAAAGAACGGTCCTTTTCAGGGCCAACAATTATAGTTCAACAAGACGCTTGCACTACAACTTTCTGCAACAAACTCAATGAAAAAGTGTGGATCGTTTGAGTGCTGGGAAAAAGTATACACAAACAGCATGCTGGGTATTCAATTTCCAAAGCAACGCTTACATTTCGAGTCAAAATTTGCACAAAGTTTTCATTTGAATTCTGATTTTAGAGATACTGTATATATTTTTTCTGTAATACAGCAAATTTAGATTTTAAAAACATTTTTTTGGTAACATATTTTGGTACAGCTACACTCTACGTTTATGAGTGATGGCAACGACTTGGCGATATTTTTTGGCGAACTTCTAAAGTCGCCAAGGAAATAATTATTTCCTAACTCTTTTACTGTCAAAACTTTTTTTCTTTTTTACAACACACTTTTTAAACATTTTCAGAACGTTTTGAAAAGAATATTAAAAAAAAACTTTCACAAAAAGTAGTAAACTTAAGCACATATCAAAACACGTTTGTGAACCAGCAGAGAAACTAAGCTACGAATGTTGGATAAAGAATACACTGAAACTTATCAATTACACTAAATACAGTAGGCAAGTTGAAAAATAAAACGATTTTTAAAAGAAAAAAAGCAAGAAATAATACAACCTGATACATCAGAACGGTTCCGCGAAAAAAAAAATTACGAAACAAGAATATTCCACAAATGCAAAAAACAATACATGTCGGAACTCTGCCGTGAAAAAAAATTATTATGAAATAAAAATTCCACAACTGTAGAAATACAAATAAATGAACCAATGGTATCAAAGAAAAAAAATTTAAAACGACCAATGCAATCAAAGGATATTTTAAAATCAAAATAACCAATGGGAGGAAAGAAAACATTTCAAACGAATCAATGAAATCAAACGACTTGAATGAATTTTGGAAGAACTTTCTAGAATATTCAAAATGAAAATTGAAAGTTTCCGTTTGCCGAGCTTGCCATGAAAACCATAACAACCGAAACGAAAGATGGGTTGCCTTAATTTATCGTAACTCGCTACTAGAAGTGCGCCAAAAAAAAATCGCCAAGTCGTTGCCATCACTCATAAACGTAGAGTGTAGCTGTACCCATATTTTGTAAACAATCCCTTCTGCTAGGACACATGTCTTCATTGAGGCGAGCGAAGCGAGCATAGGTTCGCGAAGCAATCCTCCGGGGGTTGGCGAGCGTTAGCGAGCAGGGGGCAGGCCCCCTAGTGTTAAATATTACTATTCGAACTAGGTATTTTTTTACTGTTGAGTCCCGGTAACCCAGTTGACAGAGTTACGGATAAGCAACCGGAGGGTTCGAGTCCAAAACTCAATCAAACCAAAGACCGTCGTGTTCACGGGGGCTGGTGCATGTTAACTCTGCCGTAGTCACGAATGTTCTCACGTTGGCGTGGTGTGAAAGTTTGGAGAGCAGGGTACTTGCTCATCTGTTGACTTCATCATCTGACCGTGGTTCAAAATTACGAGGTGTTGTCCTTGGTCTTTACCTTCGAGATTGATCCCGAACCGTCCGTCAATAGCTCATTGCGTTGCTCCAGCGTGACGTTAATACAACTACCAACTAGGGATGCAACATCGATGTCGATGTTTTCAAAACATCGATGTTTTTTAAAAAACATCAATGTATTTAACATCGATGTATTGGGGTCGATTTTCTTGTAACATCGATGTTCATACTTGTCGATGTTCTTACGTTGTCGATGTTTTATTTTTAAATGAAAAAAGTACCGTTGTAAAAATTATAAAAATAACCAAGTAGCATAATTTTCATAATCAGCAAATTGAAAATACTTTTAGACCAAAGTGACCAAGCGTGAAGGTTCTGAAAAGTAGGAATGCGACATCGATGTCGATGTTTTCAAAACATTGCTGTTTTATAAAAAACATCGATGTATTGGAGCCGATGTCGCATCACTAGTTGCTAAACCAGTTTTAAGAAATGGGGGAAAAAGTTTAAATACACTGAATTTTAAAAGCATCGGTAGTTTGGGAGAGATGCATTATCAACATCGATGTTTTAATTTTAAACATCGATGTTTTGCTGTCGATGTCGCATCACAAGGTGCTATACCAGTTTTAAGAAACGGGGAAGAGAGTTTAAAAACACTGATTTTAAAAACATCGATGGTTTTGAGGCGATGTATTATCAACATCGATGTTTTAATTTTGAACATCCATGTGTTTCTGTCGATGTCGCATCACCAGTTGCTATAACAGTTTTAAGAAATGGGGAAAAAAGTTTAAATACACTGAATTTTAAAAATATCGATGTTTAAAAACATCGATGGTTTGAGGCGATGTATTATCAACATCGATGTTTTGCTGTCGATGTCGCATCCCTACTACCAACTACCCCTATTTCGTATTCATATATCTTGTGAACTGTATACAACATGTTCATTCATGAAACTATCGTGGGTGTATTTCTCTCTTCTGTGCCAGTAAATTTTCCTAGTGTGCATATGCCCATCGATTAACGCAATAATCTGTTTAGCTTAGCTTGGAAAATCTGGCCATTGATCATAAAAACCTCAACCTCCAATACAATAGCATGGAAAAATAAATAAGATTCAGACTGTCAATAAGAATGACTTTTAGCGTAAATAAACAACACGGACTACAAAGGGTTTCTTTTCTGCTGTCCAAACACTCCCGCATGATACATATCATGGATACCTTAAAACGTAGTTTATCGTCGTTGTTGCAGTGTTTGGTATTAGCAGAGCTCAAGTTGTTGGACTCTAATCAACTGTCATATGTCAACTCGGAGTTAACTGTCTGGAATTTTTATTGACAGGGTTCTGAAATCGTATTCGAAGGTCAAACCGACATAATCTGACTGCAGAATGAGTATAAAAAATACGTATCCCCACATTAACACAACCCTTACCCATATTTAGTTAGACAGCAAATCAGCTGTATGCGAGAGTTTTTCTGTAAAATTAAATAGAGGGCTCTAATGTTTGACTCAACCTCTTTCGAAATTTCTGAGGAAGATAGATTCGATCTTTCCTTCATCTACAACTTTGATGATTCTGAGGTAAACATATTTTAATGAATCGTTGACGAAACATTTTTTTTATGAAACATGACATTTGTTATGGTAATAACAATTTGGTAATTTTTAATTAACGTCGTACTAGAGCAACACAACTGGTATTGACGACGGTCCGGGATCAATCCCCTTAGGGAAAGACAACACCACGTAAACTTGAACCATGGTCAGATGAAGAGGCAACACCTGAGCTGGTCACTCTCCAAACTTCCACACCAACCCTAAGTAAGGACTTTCGGCAACGACAAATTTAAGGTGCACCATCCACCTCTTCACCATACGCTTACAAACATCCATGCTCTGACCTGGATTCGAACCAGAAACCTTCCGATCTGGAGGCTAACACCTTAACCACCAGACCGTTTGGTCGGTGAAATTTATTATGGAACCTGACATTTATTATGGAACGTAGTGGCCAAAAACTAAAATTGAAACTAATTCTCCCGGGTAGAGAGTTGTGGAATTTGCGTGGTACTCGAACAACACATCGAGATATTGGCGACAGTCCGGGATCGTTTCCGAAAGCAATTGTTTTAGGACAACGCCTCGTAATTTTGAACCACGGTCAGATAGTGAAATCTGCACCTGAACTTCCTCACTAGTATTAGCAAGATTAATAATAATTTCTTTAACGTCTGAGTGTTAAAATCTTTTTGCAAACTGTGAGAAAAACTAACTGTGGTTGCGTGTCAAAAAATCGTATATTTCTCTACAAGCAATTTTATGGCGAAAACGCCACACTCTGAGGAGACTGTTGCAGCTCAGCAAATTAAAGGTTACATTTTAGACGGGTGATTTATGAGCAATTTCGAGTTAAGAATAAATTATGCTACTCCCGAACGAGGTAAAAGAAAATAATTGCTGTGTAATCTTTAGAGCACAGTACTTTCGAGTGAATCACGAAGTAATGTAACAATCACTGTATCAAATTTTCTATTGTTCAAGATTGCAGAGACCTTTCTTCCTATGTCAGTAGGTCCCGGTAGCCAAGTTGGTGGAGTCTCCGAGAGGCAACCGGGCGGCTTGTTGGTTCGAAACTAGATCCAACCGCAGACCGTCATGTACGTGGGGGCTGGTGCAAATTAAATCTTTCGTGGCCTCAAATATTCCATCATTGGTGTGGTGTGGATGTTTGGATTAATGGAAAGTGGTCAGATCAGGTGTTGACCTCGTCATCTGACCTTGATTCAAAGTTAAGAGGTGTTGTCTTAAGATATTTATACTCAGGATTGATCCCTGGATAATTGCCCGTTGTTTTGTTACAGAGAGACATAAATTCAACTACCTACCCATTACTCTGTTCCGAAATTCACTTTTTTCTCTTATGAGTAGACGTAGGAGTAGACATTCTACACGTAGTTGTCTGTCCTGTGTTTGGCGCAGCTTGACCAAATATTGCGCTTGTGCCATAAAATCACCAAAACAACCAACTAATTCTCCTATTGCCTTCCGCATCAACTATATCCGAGTAGAAGACAATGTGTTTCGTGCATGTTCAATTCCACTCCGGGTGTATTTTCCCTCGTCTGTGTCAGTAGGGATTTCCTTGTGTTTGTATGTCCATTTACTTGATGTTGTTCAAAACTAATAGGTGTTTTCTTCGGATCTTTTCCCTTCAGGATTGGTCGGAACCGTCACCGATAACCTGTTGTGTTGCTCCAGTGTGACTTCAATTCAACTGCCAACATCCAATTCTAGCTTATGGATCGTATAATCCTTAAGATGTTAGGTACCTTTTAAATTTTCAAAAAAATCAAAAAAATTATTATGATCTAATTTTAATGCTCTGTTTCTTAGCAACGTTTTAAAACAAACCTGGTGTAAAATTTCATTCTAGAACGGAAGTTATGGTTGAAAGAGTGAAGCCCTTAATCAAACATTTAGAGCCAAATGGTTTGTTTACATTTTGTACTTCGTCGATATCAGTGATCACAAAAATGTAATTTGACTACGCTCTATATTGCTAAAGCCATCTCCATGTACATTGTTTAATTATATTTTTTATCTGGGAACAATGTATTTGACTTCTACTTTTAGTTTCATTTTTTTCCTTCCTTTAATGCAAAAGAATTTCACAAGCGAATTGTTTTTAACGACGATATCTCAAAACTGTGATTTTACCACTTGCGCGCAAGATTTCTCTGGAATGGTTGGTTAGAATTACATGAAATTTTAATTGATTATGTAAACCATATATATGTTTAAAATGACCAACTTTTTGTCTATACTGTTGAAAGTTTTTGAAAAAAAGTTAATTTTGTGTTGAAAAAAAGAAAACATTTCAATTTTTTTTATTAAAAAACTTTTTGTAAGAAATTAAAAAAAAAAATACAAGAGTTCGTCATTGTAATTATCTATATATATAATTCTCTTACGTGGCACGCAAAAAAGACGTTATTTGTAATCGCATTTTGGCAACACTGTACGATTGTTTGTTTATCGCGAAGTCTCGCGCATCGATTGAATTTATAGCGTTATCGGATGAAATTTTATTGGAAAAAAAAGGAAATTTTAATGAGCTGTTTCAGTTAGTTTATAATAGAAATCAAAGAAAGCGGAGGATCTTTTCAGGGCCATTTAAAAAACGGTCCTTTTCAGGGCCAACAATTATAGTTCAACAAGGCGCTTGCACTACAAGATGCTTGCACGGCAACAAACTCAATGAAAAAGTGTGGGTCGTTTGAGTGCTGGATAAATGTACACATAAACAACATGCTGGGTATTCAATTTCCAAAGCAACGCTCACATTTCGAGTCAAAATTTGCACAAAGTTTTCATTTGAATTCTGATTTTAGAGGTACTGTATATATTTTTTCTGTAATACAGCAAATTTAGATTTGAAAAACATTTTTTTTGGTAACATATTTTGTAAACAATCCCTTCTGCTAGGACACATGTCTTCATTGAGGCGAGCGGAGCGAGCATAGGTTCGCGCAGCGAACCAATGAGGATTGCGAAGCAATCCTCCGGGGGTTGGCGAGCGTTAGCGAGCAGGGGGCAGGCCCCCTAGTATTATATATTTTTAAGTATATAAAAAAATTCAGCTCAGAGTAACAATTATTTTGCCCAGAATACTGCGCGCAATGCACCATATAATATTCTAACAACAAAAACAATGCATTTCATTTTGGTCCAATTTACAATATATTTAAGGGGTAGAAATTAAAAAAAAAAATAGTTTACAAAAGATAAAGGTAGTTAAAATCTGCATACAAAATTTGATTTATGTAAAAAATTTATTCATGGAGAGATATTAAGATTCGAAATGTAGTGATTTTTTTGCATATTTTGACATTTAAAAGGTACCTATCCCCTTAAAGCATTATTTGTAGGGGATGTGGCAGTCTTTGCATTTCCCCAGGGCACCGAGGTGTTGCAACTTTGTCCCCTCCCTTCCTGGAGAATTTTGAGAAAGTTAGCCGGCATTTGCATATTGTCTTGAAGAAACCAGAAACCTTCAAGCCGCTAACCCAACTTTGGCACATACGGGATTCGGACTCTTAACCAGGCATTTTAGCCTACCATCTCTAAAGAGAGACGCAGTCCACCACTTGACATCTCGTGAACAAGACTCTTGAACATCTCCAAACTGCTCGGAGACAACTGACCATCTGTTGGTTTTTGCGACAGTTACAAATGAGAGATCACAGCAGGTTCACGGATTCTGAGATTTTCGCTATAGTTGTTCTTCTCAGCTTAAGAGCCGGGATTGCCCATTCGGAAGGACATCAGATTATCAACCGGAACAATGAATGCCCGAATTAGTGTCATTATTAATGAAATGAGTGAAACAGAGAACAAAATGTAACGTATTCCGATCTTATTATAGTCGTTCAATGCTGCCGAAAACGGTCCTTTTCAAAAACATGTGCTTGACACTCCTGATTTTACTTCTTTTTAAAAATAATGCAAATATTACCAATTAATTATTTTCCAATCTTGAACAATGTTCATTTTTCTGTCTTGTATTTTCGTACTTTTGTAATAAATTATATAAAATTAGATAATTTCAAAATATTTTGAAAAAGTTTGTCTTTTATTTTGTCTAACACGCGAAATAAAATTGACAGCGATAAAAATGCATTCAATATCCAAATGAAATCCCTGAAAGAATTATCCGTTGAGTATTAAGTGAAACATTTCTTAATTTATGCCTATAAATACAACACACACACATATATTGCATATTAAATAAATTAAAATACTTAGTATTACTGTAATAATGCTCCTCCATTAAACGTTATTTTATGAATGACGGAATTTTCTTATACTGAGAAAAGTTTTTTGAAGCATTAAATTCGTGATGATTTTCAAAATGTAAAATCATTCTTGGGTAGTCTATTGAATAATTGGAAATGATTTTGCGTTTATGAAATGAGTAATAACACAAATAAAAATTTAATGCCTTCTGAAAGTAGAAAAAAGTGTATTTGAGCTGTGTGCACCTGTTGAAAATCTTTTTATTCAGGTTGTATGAACTAAGAACTTTTATTATATTTGATTTATTACTTTTCCTATCGATGAGAAATGGATAAATTTGCAGGAAAAACCTCAAGGAAAAAATGTTTGGTTAGATGTTAGTTTTTTATATTCGATATACTTTTTATGTGTTTAATACGTGATATAATTAATGAAAGTGCTTGAGTTTCATATAAACAATGCTGGTTAGAGAGTATGAATGTGTGTGAAAATAAAGACCTTATACTTTGCAATTCTTTGTTTTGAATTTTTGAAATCTGGAACTATATCGAAAATATGATATAAATTTAATTATAAAAAAAAACTGTTCAGATAGTTTTCACAAGACCTTTGCTATAAAAATTTAAAAGATAAATTATAATTTTTATTGCCTTTACAAATTTTTAAACTTTAGATATACATACATAAAATTACATTATTTACACATTTTTGAAAAAAATATAACCCCAAACACAAAATAACAATATCAAATATTTAACCTTCAAAAAGCTATGTATGTCCAGTATTGATTGTCAAAATGTGGATAGTTCTAACTTTTTTGATAGCTCAATAGAGAGCTTTGCTTTGAGCTTTTAAAAGATATATTCTACTTTTTTTTAAAACTTTGCCAGACATTAGAACTGGGCTGAAATTTAGTGAAATTGTCACTGTCAAACATGTTACTTCAACCCATATTTTCCCTATAAATTTTGAAATAAAATACTTCACTATAATTTAATATAGAAAAATATTTGATAATATTGCCTCCTGCTTATATTCTTTTTGGTGAAACAAAACAAGGAATATATTGAGATAAAATATTAAATAATAGGCAAAACTGAATTTTTCTACATTCATGTTTACGCACCAGCCTAATTTTATATAATTTGTAATTTGATGATAAAATTTTCGTATTATTATCGAGTGTTCACAATGTAATACATTTTTAGAAGTAAGGTTCACATAACTGATGATATAACGATTGGAAATATTTTATATTAAGTCCAAATATGTTAGGTCAAACCTAAGAAATATTCATCCTTATTCGCATTTGTCCCTGCTTTAAGATGCTATATTGCCAAGAATGGTGATAAAAGTTCAAATCTGGCATATCACTTTTTCAGAACAGTCACGTGACTACTAGTTGACATGTGGTGACATTGTTTGAAGCTCCACTCCAACAGTCTACTTATATTTCACGTTCATGGACTTAGCACAGCAACCTGAAGTGATGGATGTAACAATGTCGTGTTCAATGACGAGTCTCGTTTCTGCCTAAGCGTTGATGATGACCGATTGAAGAGGCAATGTGCCCATCCCACTGATGTGATCAAATCTGACAAACTGTTGATGTGGCAATCTGATCGAATCTGGTGCACATTGAGGGGACAATGATGATTCATCGATGAAATACAGAATTCCTTATTGTAATCGTAGATTCAGGATACAGTAAATGCCATTTTCATCACAGTATCTCTCTTGTATTCATTTTGTCAGGACTAGATTTTGGAGTTTTATAGTCCAATTAATATTGTCAGAGATATGTAGTTTGAGATTTTATTAACGTCGTACTGGAGCAACACATCGGGCTATTGGTAACGGTCCGGGATCAAACCCAAAGAAAAACAACCGAGAACAGCACCACGTAATTTTGAACCACAGTCACAAGACGCATATTATCAGAGAGAATGGGCTAATGGATAGGTAGTTGATATAAAGTCGCACCGGAGCAATACAACGAGCTATTGACGACTGTCCGGTATCAATCTTGAAAGGAAGATCCGAGAACAATACCTTATACTTTTTTTTATAGCCGTTAGATGAAGAGGTCAAATCTGAGCTAGGCTACCAGTCTCCAAACTTCCATACCACTCCAACGTGAAAAGTTTAAGGCCATGCCTGTTTTAACGTACACCAGCAGATGGGCTAATGGGGCAATAAAGCTATTAAAAGGTACAGACTGTTAAAAGGTATGCGAGTAGCTTGTATGTAGGACTTGTAGAACAGATAGACACTCTTGTACAGTGTTCCCTTATCCTAAAAATTCCTGTATAGTGTTTTTACATTCTAGACGAAAATGATCGTGAAAATAAACTCGGGTGCGTTGCAAAAGTGGGTCTAAAATGAATATGTGCGTTTATTTTTCATTAGGTTATGTGGCATTGATATATATATATTGTAATTTATTGAGACTGATATAATAATAATGATGCGGAACTATCTTCGAATTCAAAGCTAATACTTGAAAGAAAGTGGATTCTTTAACCTTGAGAGGCTTGATGACAAATGTACACTAATCATACACATTAAACGAAACTTGCAGGAAATACAAAACAGGTTATGACAAGCAAATGATTATAATTACAAAGCTATCACGCATGTGTGGTCAGAGAAACACCTTCAAAACTTCCAAGTGAGCCGAGTATAAAAAGCACTGTAAAGCTTCTTTGAAATGTGTGTATCGTCGTTTGACTGCTGTAAATGATTGATTTGAAGTCAATATTGCCTCGACAAAAGTGCAGAGTGCCATACGAGCAACCTACGGGGTTAAAACATTATCGTCCTACGTAAGGGTGGACTTTCGTATCGTAAAACAGTCACTCGTACGGAGCGTAATGCCACAACAGTGATGCGTGTGTGGAAAAGATGTAGAACAGGACAAGTCAAAACCCCGGTAGTAGGCCACGGAATGGGACGTAACCACAGGACGACATACACCTCATCCGCATGGCGATGATGGACCGTACAGAGTCCTCTAGTGCGTTGGCACAACATTGGATC